>VCRD01000461.1:0-37851 GCA_006783055.1 Trinorchestia longiramus
TTGACTAAGTTTAACATCTCTATTGTTCATTTACCAAGGATTAAATGCATGCTTCTGAAATCGGCCATTATTTTTGTAACAACCTCATATTAATGCAACCAAATATATAATGTTACTTTTTGCTCATGTTTTCAGCGCACAGACTTTATTTCAATAGAATTGTTGAAACAATTGTTGCTTAATTCTACAACATTTCAATGTAAACATAATTGTAAACGTGAAATAAGGACTTTAAAATACTGTTTAATACAATTTGCGTTCGCTTGTGTCTGATATATGTTTCCAGAACGAAGCGGTATTATCAGATTGCGTTTCAATATGTACGCACTCCGTCCTTTAGATATATCCATAAAATCATCACCCCTGTCCCATTTATGCATTTTCTCTCCTTTGTTATAAGTTATGCCCATCAAGGCCCGGTATCACAAAAGAACGAACTTTTTCATGCGAAGAAGATCCCTTCGCTGACCCGTGGATTCATATCATCATGGCCGCCAAGAGAAAAATGGATCTTCAAACGTCAGTCTGAGGCTGCCCATATCAGGAAATTACGACTTCCTAGGCGACACTGATGGGAAATTTAGTAAACGGGTTCGGGGAACTGGGCTTTAATATTTCTAACAGAAGCAAACGAGCTTCTTTACATCACATAGACGAATTCTACTCTACGGCACACCAAGTACACGTTTGGGTGATGAGAAAGCGCTGTGATGTAGATTGCCATGATGATGGAATTATGTAGCCCTACAGCTTAGAGATCGCTTAAACTCGAGCAGAAATATTATACTTGACGTCACGATAAATCGTGGTTCAAAGTAAAATTCAAACTTGAACTTCGAGCATGAAAACATTTTCTGCAAATAAGATTCTTTCGCTTAAATCTCTGAGGCTTAAACGAGAATGCGGGGTGCAAAGAGAAAAATATTTCAGGGCTGCAAGATTACCACAAAGCTTGAGAAGTTTTCGCAGTTATTTTAAAATGTATTATTTGACGAAGTTGTATGGAAAATAATTACCTAGGGTAGTTTATTATTTGTACAACCTCGAAGTCCTTAGCTAGATGACACCAATTCGCTTTTACTGAACAATGTCTGATTCAAACACACGAAGTTGAGACAATAAAACAAATTTGTAAGCTTGGCTAAAACTAACAAATTGATTGCAATTGAAACGAACTAGCCAAATAGAAAAAGACGTCAAAAGTTTGATCATCCGTAACACAAAATTGTGATTATGTGATTTTTGTGACATCAAATACGTACGTAAAAAACAGTAATTCAGTACTGTGACCCTCTTCGTCATCCTCTCTGATGTTCTTATCGTAAAAAAGAACAATCAGAACCAACTAGTGAGAGAAATTGGGTGGACGAGTTCACACTCGGTCACAACGTTCCAGAAATAAGCAAAGCATTTGTGAAGAGGGATAAATTAAATACACCATATCACCATATCTATGCTAGAAAATACCACAGAACATCTGGGAGCAACATCTGGTCAGGAGAGCCTAAAACCTTTGAATTAAACGCGCTTTTCCATGCTATTGTAGTAAATATAAAGACAACAGATAATTTGATCCATTTTATATGATTGAAGTTCATACGAGCGTGCACTGTAATGCAAATAAGATCCTTTACGCCAATTTACAACACTCCGCTCAGACAGAAATCGGATCAATTATTGTAATTACCTCACACAGGCAGCTCTCTTCATGATTCGTAGCAAGATATTAATCTGTTTCAAGGTGCATTTGCAGCAAATTATGCGTAATTTTAAAACCTTTCCTCACAGTAGCAATTTTAATGGCGCTAATTGAATAATTTGAACGAGAAGATGCGAGTGAAACTCCTCCGTTTATTTATCAATCCCTCATAACTATATTTTGAAGTACCACCAAATGCAATCGCGTAGCAGAGGCTTCGCCAATGTAAAAGGGATTGTCCCTCATCAGGCAGAGCGGTGCAAGGATATTATGCGTTCATTGAATAATCGGTTCTGCGGACTTTAAGATTATTCTACCAGTAAAACTTCGCGAATTCTTAATTCAAATGCAATGACACGACATGCATAGACTAAATTCGACGATTGGTACGAGTATAATAATCACACAACAGAGAGGCAGCGAAAAAGGTCACGTTAAAATTCCAGAGAAGCTGAGAGCTTTAGAAGAAAGAAATAGAAACGAAAACCCTCGTGTTGGTGGTCGCTACACCAGCCATTCAGATGAGAGGGAAAGTTAAGGGGAAACAAATAGTCCATGATCATAACACGAGCAGAATAAGAGAGAATGCTGATGAGTTCCCTTAAATCCTCCCGAGAGATCTTTAACTCTGTCGATACCAGTAGATGCGTCATAAGGAGGTCAACACTTGTAACACAAGTGCGTAATTGTGAATTTGAGATGAATCCCTGAAGTGAAGTAATAATGGCAATGCCGAACGTAATGTTCAATAAAAACTATACATAATGATCCAATCAGGTCAACATAAAAGCAGAAAAGGGAATTTTTCTATTTACCCTCGTAGCAGCTGAAAAAAGTATTTTAATAGCAGTTTATAGCCGTGCGAAGGCCAACATGCAAATTCTGAACACACTTGCACAGGTTGTCGGTTGTAAGGTACAATGATCTTCCCCCACGTGACTGAGAGGGAAGAATACTTAAAAAATCTCTCTTAGAACACTTATTCGTCACTCTATTCAACAGTTGAGGAAACCTCTGCAGAACACAGCAAGTTCCAAACGCAAGCTAACAAGAACAAACCCAGTCGAATAGGGTCCAAAAACTTGTGTATTCCTACCTGGGCTGTAAGTAGGAGAGCCTTGTTCCTAACTAGGGTGATGGCGATCGAAGGAACCCCCTAATTGATGGCCTTCATCTCCTGCAACCGTAGATAATGACAAAAATTTCAATTTTCTTATTTTAGAATCGTAACCACCTGTCATCCTACTTTGCAACTACGTATATGGAAAAAATCGTTCAGGAGCCACTTAAATAATTAATTATGTGTAAAATGCTGTTCGTAATTAATGCGAATTAGAGCAGAGAACTACTATAAAAAATTAGAGGCGGAAAACAAATGACAAAAGTGCGTTCCAATCATTCATTTTCCAGCCGTAATTGAAAGCAAAACCATCAGTGAAATAGACCAGTCTCGAGTATCCAAGTCATTTTTCACTGGACTTTGACATAGAAACTACGATATTGCCTTATTCTATTGACTGATGATGTAATGCATCTTATAAACTTCAACCTCGCACCATTGTCTGTACTGCCTAGTCTTAAATGTTCGTAACCTTTGCCATATTGCAGCAGTAATAAAAAATGTTCACCACTAAATCAAAAGTTCTCTTCCACTCCTCACTGTACACAAACATTAATCGCTGGACCCAGTGAGGCAGAATAATGCCTTTGTAATTTCCAAACGAAGTGTCCTTCGATATTTTCCTGCCCCTTTTTAACCGTGGATTTCTTGTGACCAGTTACCCCGCCAATTTCTCGTCAGATATTAGTGTTTGTCTAGATGGCCTGCCCTAGGATTGTGATTGTGCAGAAGTGATCTATCGTCTGTAACAACACGAAAATTTTCGGGCACCGAGACGCCACTTCGCCATAGCAGAGATTCTTATAGGAAGCGAACAAATAATCCCCATCTACTGATTTTAGAGGGTTTCCAATTCAAAAATAAAAAGTGAACGTCGAGTTACCCTTGAAAGTGTTTTTCGCAGTGAAATTCATCTGATATATTATTTATATGTCCATTTTACTACAGGAATGGTGCCTGTTCGGTGAAGACTATCGAGTGATGGATTGTAAATATTATGCTTCAATAGGAAAGGCTTCAAGTAAATCTCGCTTTTCAGCAAGTCTCTGACACCATAAGCTGAAACTCAGCACCCAGAACCAGCTTAATTAGACGCTAAAACTTTTCTTATCACACCATTATTCAGAGCATCAGTCAACATTTTCTATAATTGTCAAAATTCTGTGGCTTCCATTTATTTAAAAAAAATGTAGTTGCAGTGATCTCAAAACAATATCTTTGAACAATGCAATTATTAAAAAAAATTATCAATGTTTTATTACTCGCATCAAAACAGTAAGTAATATAATTCAAGAGGTTTCAAATCATGCCCCAAGTTGCATTGATGAAAACTGCACTGCTCACCGTTCATGCTGACTGCTTATTGAAGCTTGACGACACAATAGCTCCCGTATATTTTACTAATTCCTTGTCTTTTAATTTCAAATTTAGCTTGAGGAATCAATACCATTTTCTTGAATTTAGAAAGCAGAGTTCTGAATATCGAAAGCGTTGTAATACTGAAATAATACTATTATCAAAAATTATTATCACAATTATTGTATTATAATTATTAACATTTATTACCAGTTTTACACTAAAATTAAGAATATTGATTTCAATAAATAAAAATTGTTTCAATAACTGACCACGACAAACATGGTTGAAAATGATACTTTGACTCGCTGATCGGAACAAATTACAGCAAAAAGAACAATAAAGAAGTAAAATTTAGTTAAATGCTAGCCGTGCCAACATTTTGTTGACCCGGTAAAAAAATTATAAAAAATGAAAAAATCACTGATCTGACGACGAAACTAAACACACAACAGATTCCCACAACTATCCCTACAATATTAATAAGTTACTTATTACCTGGAATACGAAACACCTCCTGATTTTCTCGTGTCAAACACACTACTCAACTCAAGTTCGTGACCCACGTGTGTAAACATGCTGCAATATCATGTGGTCCTTTACTGGGGTTCGCGAAGCATGTACAAAAATTTCCAAGTAAACGTAAAAGATTGTTTCAGTACCGTGGGCGGTAGGAAACTCAACGGAAACTTTCGGCCTGGACTTCAAGTAATGGACGAGGCCTGCAAGAAGTGTCACGTGGGAAATGAAGAAAATTAACTGCTGTTTGTTAGCTGAGTTAATCAGTAACTCCATCACGCATCCTACTGTACGTGTGACTCGTACTGATGAAAAGATTGAAATTGTTTCTGGGTTAATTAATGTGGGTACTTGTAGGAGATTTTCAACTATTTTCTAAAATTAGACACATTGGTAATTATCGTATGCTGAATGTCATTCCTACTCAATATTATTCTCATAAATTTCCCCCAAAATTTTTAAGTTTAACGTTTTCACTTCGATATTTAAATATAAAAATTCGAGTTCTCACTAATTTGCCTCGTGAAACCTTTTATCATAACAAATCTATTGTATATAAATACGGTATACACATAATAATACCTATGGACTAGTAAAAAGTTTTATAGTGACCATGATAACATTACTACTATTGATATCACACTTAGACGTAATTCTGGCAGAGCTAATACAGGGTGTCCCACAACTACTGAATCCGCTGTTTCAGTGTTAATGTATAACACTATTTTCAGAATTTAACCTCAGTTGGTGTTCAAGGGATCAGAGTAAAATTTTACTAAGATTTTGAACAAGTAGCATCCCAAATGCCCAAAACTTTGATGTTCCAGTGAATTCCACAAACAAAAACCATACAGGAAGGTAGCGCAATCCTCTTAGAAAACAACGGTAAAGTGAATAGAAGAGAGAAATATACAATGCCACTCGTGCAATGGGTAGTTTGTGCCGAGTGGAGGCCGATATCTATCACGACAAAATGAATGAGATGGCCAGACTAAACTTACAACAGTCTCTTGCCTTCCTGTTTCCGTAGTTAGAAAACTGAAGCAAGTAAAGATACCACGTAGTGCAGTAAATTTCTGACACACTAACGTCGACAGATACTGCACTGCTACAAAAATTCGGCAAATTTTCCGTTTTTCTCCACGGATTTTTTCATACGGACTGATTTAAATTATGCAAACCATTCGTATTTATCACTCACCGTGTGTGAGTTACATATATGACATCAATTATTCAACTTATGACAATTTTTCGAGTTTTGACTCACAAACGCTATTTTCAACTGAAAGCTTCCAAATGTAGTAGAAACGAACATAACTCTAGGTAAGATAAGAGAGTCAATACGTCTCATGACACATGCACTAAAAAGTACTGAGTAGTTAAAGATAAAATAACATAAAATACAGATATAAAATGTGAAACAAATTTTGTCGACATCATCAAAATCAGACTGAATAGATCAAAATTTGTTTTCATACTTGCCAAGAGAATGAAAAACTCCGTTAGAGAATTAAACATTATTTTAAACGTCTATAGCTTGTATACCAGTGCTATTTGCTAAGGTCCCTCACCTTACTCCACTCCTACGTCCTGAATGCAGGACATGAACCCTACGTACCTCATAAGAACCAACAATATATTGTAGAAAAACTATTATATTTCGCGTATTATTCTCTCAAAAGAAATATCAGTTTTAAAAATTAAAGTTCATGGTGAAATTTTCGACCATATGCATCATGCTTGCATTAGGCAAGAACAAGCAGCCATTGCGTTCAAATTCATGTTGAAAATATTCGAGTTTCGTAAATGATGAACAAAAGTTACGGCAATTTATTATTTGGTACCCACCATGTGCGTGACGAGTTTTCAACAGCATTATGATTTCGTGTTAAATAAGAATTATACGAAGACTTACAAGAATAAAGTTTAAATAATAGGCATTCAATAAGCTTCATTTATCATTTCAACACTATTGGAATATTGACTTTTTGAACTTCATGGAGAGCTGCTCAGGTGGGTATCATAATGTATGCCTACACAATTATCGATTTAATTTCATATTAATCTCTGTTCACAACGTTTGAAAGCCGATATCATGCTCAAGATTCTTTCCAGATGCGAACTCGTCTAAGATCAATCTGAAGACCAAATCCAGACTCGTCCGTATGGAGAACATTAGCTCCGTGTTCGGCTGTCCACTAGACTTGTTGATGGCTCCTTTCTAGCCTTTTATTCTAGGAACACTAGTCAGTGTTGCATATACAGCAGCATACGACAATTAAAGCCTCTCTACCAACAACTGTGCACTGTTTACTTCGATACAATTGTTCCACTGACTGCTCTGTCATATGCAAGTTGTTGTGCAGTACTACAGCGATCCGTCTTGCCTTTATAGCAGAAAAACAATTCTCTATTTCTGATGTCCCTCAAGACCATCCTTGTCCTGGCCTTCGAGATACATTCTCGGACTGTACAAACTGCTGTTAAATCTGAGAAGCCGCAGAAAGATCAGTCATTTGACCACATCAGTTCAGGGTTGTCCAGCTTCCAGTCTCGTCATTATAATCCAGCACAGGGAAACTTCTTCTACGCTTATTATACTGTAACTTAATTTCACACAGTGAATGTTGGAGTTGGAATGAGAGCAGTAAACACTGAGTGTTCTTTGATGGGCGCGCTGATGTAATTGCTTTCTTGGTTGTAAGAAAACCAAAATGTTATCTTCACTCAAAAATTCGAGAGTACTGACAAAACTTTACATTTTAATGCTACTTTGTACAATTTTATGGTAAATATTTTAGTTTTTGCCTTAGCACATTTCCTGCGAAACACTAAATACTTAGCAGCAACTCACTTAGGTTAGGTTCTGTAATTTTTTCAAAGCTTTCTAGGGACTGTGTAGAGAGTAAAGATTTGCACCGGCTAGGCAATCGCAAGAAACATTAATTTTGGACACCAGTGTATAGTAACGTAACAGAAGTGAAGTGAACTGAACAGATTTAGCCTGACATCTCCCTCCTCGTTAAGATGATAGCCTTGCAAAGGATACAAGATTATTACAGAAATAGGAATATCCAAAAATAATAGGAAACTCAGGACGGAGCCATGAAATGGTGATACGAAAACATGTGAACTAGCGTCACTGATTGAGGCGTGTCTTGTACCACTGAAGAGGTACATACTGCACTAGCTATGGTAAATAAACAATGCATGTCAGATTTACTATTTCCTAGTAGCATTACCTAGTTCGGTGCTCATGTCTAAGTGTTATTGCTGGATTTCATTCGCTGCACAACTATTCAACTGAATTGATGTGGGCTCCATATCATAACAAACGAAAAAATTGAGTTTCTCATAATCGTACATACCTTGTACATATTGAGAAAATGTTTACTCTCTTCAAAATAACTCACCAGTTGTTACACGCGGTTCGACTGCAATACAAGTTAAAATAAACAGCATTGACCATGTTATCGAATTTTACAATGCACACGCTCAAAAATATTTTTTTTAGCAGCGAAGGACTAAAAAATTGAAATCTCTATTTTGGCAATAAAACCCTGACAACACGTCCAGTCACGTCCATGTTATTCGTTCGAGCTTAAGAAAGGACGAGCGATCACAACTCCAATTTAGGCATCCGAGCCTTTTGTGAATATCGAAGACAGTGGCGCGCAGTCTTTCACAAAAGCTATGGTAACCTTTCGGCAATTTTAGATTGGACGCAGTAGACCAAGTATCTTTGATGTCAAGGTTTGTTGCAGTAGAAAGTGATTTATGTGCATAAAATGGGATCCTGAACTGATCTATGGCAGCAAGAAAAATGTGACTGGAACCAATGGCCTACAACGTTGTTTACTCAGGGTTTCTTTGCATCCTTTGAGGGCAGTGAGCAGCGCGTGTTGGCTCAGTACGGCAATATTGCATACACGCGATCACTCGGAGCCGACAATTGGTTTGTTTGTACAACTCAAATTTTGCAGCCCACGAAAGTGAAGAAGAACATTGATGAAAAAATATGGTAGGAGTAGGAAGTTGATTATTATCAGTATAAAAATATTAATTTCAGGGACAAATTTACAAGAGAACTCCCCCTATAAGAAAAATAACAATATAGGTACGAAATATGACGATATTACACTTTTTTGTAAATACTGGCTTGAAGGAATTATTAGAGCTGTACTGATATTCGCGCGTTATAATGGCCTAATAGATTTAATGTCTAGCAGAGTATTCAAATAACATGCCTTCCGTTGCTCAGTTCCATAGTCCAATACCACCTTCCATTAATTAAATAACGTTACACTTGACGAGTCTTTCAATTACATTAAATCTCTTCAGAAGACACGCGTTTACATAATTTCCTCTTGCGCATGACGGAAAGCATAAACCAAAGTTAGCAAAGGTAGAAACATCAACAAGAAAAACGTCAGTAGTCGCCAGTACTTTTAGTTGCTTCAAAATTCTGCTCCAAATGAATTTATCGCGGCGGATATTTTCTAGTTTTAGTGGAATGAAAGGAAAATTCTCGCTAGGGAAAAAACGTTTTCCCTTTGCGAAAACAGAGCTTTTAAATGAATTTAAAAGTAGATTTCAAGAGACAAAATTCATGAGAATAACATTTGAATAATTCGGTCTTTTCAAAAACTTGACACTTTAATTTTAGAATTAATTGCTAAGTCACGAGGCAAATGAGATCGAGATCAAGATCTAGAGAATAGAGTGCAGCTTAACACGTTGACTCCGAAGTGGTACGTATGTGGACCACTTAGGTTAGGTTCTGTAATTTTTTCAGATCCTTCTAGTGACTACGCGTACAAAGTGAAGATTTTCACCGGCCAGGCAATCGGAGGCAACGTGTTAATCTTCTAGTGACATCGAAGACATGAAAAACAACATTTTTGACGGATTCTGAGTTGTGGATGCAAAACTTGAATATTACCGCAATGTTAATACAATATTGAATACTAGTACACGGTTGAATGCTAATACAAGGATGAACGCTTGTACAATATTGAATACCAGTACAAACGTCAATACTAGTACAATATTGATTATTAGTATAATCTTGAATACTAGTAAATGGTTGAATACTGGTACAAGATTAAATGCAAGTTCAAGGTTGAATGTTAGTACAAGGCTAATGAGAACAGATAGTCCCCACGATTTATAGCTTAGTAGGCAAAAGATACCAACAAATAGTGAAACAAACAATGCATTAGCACAATAATTTATCAAAAACATTTATACAATAAAAAAGAAGAATAAAAATCGACTACGTCAAGGTTAGGAGCGGAGTTGGGAGTGGACGGACGTGAACTTGAGACAGTGGGTAGGACTAGACGTGTACCCAAAACAGTAATCCTAGCAGAATAAAATGTACGACACATTCCTTGAAAATTGTGGCTGGTCACTTAGCATCACAGTTTTTTTTTCAGCGAACAGCGATAGAGTTTGAAGGGCATGAAAATTGAAAGTAGCCGTGCCAATAGAATCTCTACGCAAACATGTAAATTATTCACTTACTAGAGTAAAACATAAATGCAAGTAAAAAGTATCTTGTAATCAGTTCTACATCCGGTAAAGGGACAAAGAATGGCCTTGATAAATCAAACGTATATCCTTTAACATTCCCCGTTTATGATAGGCATCTGACCGGCAAATTATGGGGAGGTGCAAGTCAGTTATGACTAAGCGAGTTGCAAAGGTAAACGCTGAAATATTCCCAGAAAATCTAGGCAACCGCAAACTGCCTCTCTTAGTTCTTCCAAGAACGAGTTCCAGCTAAAGTTAAACACAGATCAGTTTCAGCAGGACACATCCTCTCACAACCAACTTCAAAATCACACTGAAGGCCGGAGGTAATAGGCTTAGTAGGCTACCCCCACCTGCTGCGAATACCTCACGTTAATTAAACAAAATTATTGAAAATTTCCGGAGTAATTGAGAGTCTTTTCTACCCTCCATTGTATTAAGAAAAGGTTTATGCCTTATCCCGATGCATTGGTATCAATTTTAAAAGGTTCTGTATAGCTCTGTGATGTTGTAGCCGTAGTGGAAGACTTACGTAATATCGAAGGTGTAGTAGAGTCATATTTTCTCTAGCAATAGAATGATGGCATTATTTTATAATTGTGCACGCTTCTATCATGTTTATATTATTTTACAGTACCTGGTTTAATAGAAAAGACCATTATGGCGGTCATCTGGCAGCTATTTTACTTATATAAAATGACAACTAGAAATATAACTAGCCAACATTACATTGTACGTTCAAGTTAATAATTTTCCCAAACATAAATAGCACAAAGAATTAGTATACATAAATTCAGCTTCCATTTCATCTCTGTCTTTTTTGAAGCATGAAAATTAGCTTTGTTTCACTGTAGTGAATTTGCATCTTTGGAGAGGTATTTTGTCAGAGACAAGTCTCGAGTGACAATTTCCCTCGATCACTAACGAGCAAAAAAATGCAAACAGTCGTCAATCAAAAGCTGATCGAAGACTGGCAGGACACTTAGCAGCAGCAGGACAGGTACAACATTCATATTTGAATCTTTGGTGAAACAAGAGCAGCTGCTGTCCAGCAATCCTTTCCTCTTATTTAGTCATCTCTGCGTGAATTAAAAATTTCGAGTATTTAAGTACTTAAAAAATCCTCCTGACCTAGATTCATTTAATCATTAAAATTCATTCAGGAACCGAGACAATCAGGAATTGAATTTTAATTCAGGACCAGTCCGAGACAATCCAGATGAATAGTAATCCTAAAATGTGTTGGCTGAATGTATAGAAAGACAAATGTACGAGACTATTTCAAACTTCTTTTTTCTTTAAGTGAACCTAAATTAAACGAAATTGTGTTGAACCATAAAAACTTAATTAAAAATTTCAGTTACTTTTACCTTTGTATTCATTTTTCAAAAATATTTTCCGTCTTTGTAATACGACGATCGAAATTGTGAACAACCCTGTTCAACATTTCGACTTTGATTGAAAAGAAGACTCGATGCAGTTCATGTTTCAGTTCATCAAGTGATTTAGTTTTTTTCGATCCCTTCTGTCACGTAACCTGGAAAAAAGAAGTCAAGCGAGGAGAGGTTGAGGATTTGGATGGCCGAGTAAATTTCCTCTTTTGAGAATTCCAGACACCATGAAAGCGAGGAGGTAACCAATTGATTTTTCCGTTGAGATCTGCGCTGGTGCACCATTTTTCCCTGACAACATTTCATGATTATGGAGCGCACTAGGCCTGTATGAGGTATTTTTCAAAATAAATCGTAAGTTTTAACAGTTTTGAAATTTCAAATAAGAAAAACACGTAAAATTTTCGAGGAACTCAAGCCACAACACACGTTTTCATTACGATAGTACAAAGGTTTTCCAATATTGAATATTATTTGACTGCGTTTTTCTTTAGTGTGAGCTGCAAAAAAAATGTGTCTAACACTGATTTAACTTGAGCATGAGTCCTGCCATTTGCCTACCTGAGCTCGGAACCTTGTTCATGCTTATCTTTTCTTATCATTTTTGAAAAATCTTTTCTAGTGTTCCTGGATCTGGCTTCAATTCATAGGAAATTTCGTGTCCCCACGATCGTTTCTGTTTTTGTCACTTCTTCTGGTATCAATTTTCTTTTGGCAAGCGTCGGCTGAGTCAAAGTTATGAGGATAAAAACCGTTCTTCAAACATTTACAAATAACGTACATTTCATATAGAACTGCAGCGTATATCAAAATCCAGAAAAGATTAAGATCAAAATCTTTAAGATTCTATTTATCTCGAGTTCGTTCCCTAATTCGAAGAGAATTAAAGCAAATTTCAAATAAGAATTTAACAAGACACCTGCATGTTCATACATGAATAGAAATATCATACCATCATTTACACAATTTCAAGTTGACACATTTTCCACAGACTGTTCGTACCGGAACTATACTTTAAAAAAATTCGCAAGTGAGGTGTACCCCACGCAAGCAGCTGTCAGGTGACAGTACCAGGCTTCACCCTGCGTTAGACCGAGTTGACAGCGCATGCTGCTATTCAGAACAAGTTCATTTACTGTTACTTCGAGAGGGAAAAGTGAAAATGTAACGGCACCTTTATAATTTATTCTTATTACCACAAAGAAAGGCAGTAACCTAGAGATCCGTTATCTCACAGGTTTAAAAACCCATTTTGATACTCACAGGTTTTCTTGGGAGGTATCAGTAAGAGTTTTGAATTCATGTCGTAAAAATTAAACAGCCTAAATAATGAACTGAAAAGCTTACTCTCAGATACAAAATAGAATGAAAATAAAGATTTCACTGTAAACCAGGCAGTACTGTCAGACAGATCTCACAAAAGCACCTTTGCAAGTCACCAGAGCTCAGATCAATCAAGTTACTAGGGCGAGTTATAAGAGAAGTAAGTTCGTTTATAAGTTTTGGTTCCTTTACATCTCTCATGCCGAGCTGGTTTACCTGACAGGTAAGATTAGCTAATTGGTCGAAACGAAATCGGTATTTTGTTAAGATATTTTTATCTGTCGAGTTTAAACCATCATGAAATTTCATATTCTAAGAAGCAGAAGTTAGAATTTTGATATGAATTTTATAACATTATAGAGTAGATCTACCAAAAATGTTCTGTTCGTCCTGAATTATCCACATTGCGTTTTCTACCTGTGAAGAAAGAAAATTCTTCGTTTATAAACTGAAGGATAAGTTTTAATGAAATTGATAGGAGTAGGAGTAGGAGTAGGAGTAGTAAATAATAATTAGGAATGGATCAGTCTCTCACTTCCCCTAAATTAGATTGAGTTAAGACCTCTCACCGTCGCAGTGCGTCCGTTCTTTGAACACGTCCTTTGTAACGCTGGGCAAATATGTACGTCATTCGTAGATTCTGACCTAAACACAGACCTAAACACATTTAGTTCTGACCTAAACACAGAGTTGCTCAAAACTAGCCTATTGCCTCGGAATCTGGCCTCAGGTGTGCTGCTAACGAAGGGAACATGTGTTATGTTAAGGGAACATGTTGAACAAGATCCTTAGCTTCATCCCTGTTAGCGCATTGGCTTCAGTATCATAGTTACAGAAGTATAATTTAAATCCTGCATAAGATGGTTCCATCATATGAAAGTGGGACATTAGGGCAAAAAATGGAAATAATGCCAACTCTGGGAACATACCCGCGTAGCCAGTCATATGTGGTAACGGTAGCTGTGAAAATATTGTTTATGGCTACGAAAATTATGTTATTAATGGTTTTAAAACTCTCCCGTAACATAATTATTCCCAATGAAAAGAGAGCAGTGCCTTTGATGTATGGAAATATGAAATACAAAATTTTATCAAGGATATCAATGAGCTCTTTTACATGATTGTCCATGAACTTCTGCAGCATTAGGGAAAAAGATAAAACCCAGCCCGTTTGTCTCACTTAAACATTCTGCACTAAAGTGTTAGAAACGCTTTTAAAACAATACAAAGTTTGAAATATTTTTATTCGATTGGAAAAGTCGATATCTAGCACGCCGTGACTCAATATTTTGCAATAGAAAACAGATTTCAATGAGAATATTGACTCAGAACACACCTTCAAAAGTGCGTCAGATATATTTAATAACGACATTTACAGGGCCATCAGATGAGTTTTCTTTTTGAACATTAAGAGTAAAATACTGCTTATACAGTAACCTGTCCTATGCGGTTCTAGTGTATTGAATAGCCAAATCTCTTGAATAAAATGCACTAATGAAAAACTCTCTATAGAAGAAAAGCTCGCTGATATCTGTTTTTTGAAGTACTGGAAAAGTATTTGGATTGAAGTGTTTGACCACGCTTCTGTAACCTAACATTTATTAAGGAATCTTTTTACTGTCGTTATGCCGTCGTTTAGTCATCATATGTCTCTCTTTCTGCTCGCTTAATGTGTAGAGAACATACCTGTAAAACATGTATAGAATACTGAATACTTCACAAAGAATCCTACAGATATTTTGTTTAGAAAAGTCATAAAAACTCGTGTAATATAAAAAATAAAGTTAACAACTACCTTCGTTTTTTGTCATCATCAATCAGTGTGCAGTGAAGTCATACCCTACGAGTTTTTTTAGCCGTAAGAATGGAAAAATAATATTTTTGTTTTGAACAGAAATTAAATCTTTCTTGAGTATAAAAATCCTTCGATATTTCGAACTCTGCGTGTTAGTGCAACGATTAACAGAATACTCAGGCTGAAAGAGAATTTTTTACGTCTGAAAAATAGCCAAACAATTGATTTTCAATCATATATAGCAGAATGTAAAAATTAGCATATAAACTATTCACCACAACAAGTGCACACACTGAAATTAGTTTTAGCTCAATTCAATAGGATATTTTGTCCAGAGAACACTTTGCTGTGTGGTTTTTCATTCCACAACGGAATTACAGAAAATATTACGTAGAAGATTATCTCAAGCTAAAAAACAATTTGAACATTTTCTCAAGACAAAAAAGACAAATCTTTCCAAGTTTTGGTACACCAATGTCTTATTTATTATATATAATCTACACACGAGTCCTATTCTCTCCCTTTGTTCATTTTCAAAGTGATCATGTTCTGAATGAGGTCTTGTAAGCCATCTCTGAACAATTCTGTTGTCAGCGAAGCTCCTAACAAAAGCCCGCTTAATATTCCGCAGAGCTTCTGAGACCGAGTGACCCAGTTTGTACTCCCCTAGAAAATTACTCGCTGTTCTATGTTGTATGATTGCCATTCTTGTCATTGGAGATGTGGGAATCAATGTTACAAGTCATAAAGAATTATGCGACTTAAATATTCGTAGAGACTTCCATGTTTTCTGGATTCTAATAGTAAATTTCCCTAAGAAATCATTTGTAAATGATTAGCGTAAACGTGTCCGAACTAATCTAAATATTGCTTGATGCTAGAATACGTTACGAAGTGCTGCTAAATTTGAGATAAGTCTAAATCCGACAGAAATTATCAGATTAGTGGACACTTGGAAACATCTTTATTTTAAATTAAAAGATGGTTCTGATAGAGAATACAGAATTGAATTTTATTATCAAGAAAATATTTATTATGCATCGCAAAAATTTTCCTTTCTACGAACCAATGAATACTAAGACTGAATGAATTCAGCTGCTAAAAAAAGCTTCATTGAATTCTTTCTGTCATACAGAGCATGAACAGAATTCTTCATCAAACACAAGCATCAATAAAAAGAATGAAAACATGAAAATAAAGGCCTGGATAAAAATATCTTCTTACGTAATACGGATGAAGCAATCTGTATGTTTCCTCATTATATATGTTTATATAAAATTAAGCACACAATTGTGTCCCTCACAAAAGTTACTCATTCTGCAGGTAAGAAAAGTCCATGTGAGACATAACCTGTCATTAAAATAGCTGATCATTAAGTAACTAAGAATACATCGCACTGATAAAATGTCTTTGTTTCGAAAGCAAAAATTTGTCTGGCTTAAAATAGTCTCATTACAATGAACAACAATACACATTATTTCCTTGGCAGAATTCTTTGCTTGCATTGCAAAACTAACTTCATAATAGGTTAAAAAAACTTTTTCTTGGAAGAATCTTTTGTTCGCTCTCACAAACCCAACATTACAATAGACTAATCAAAAGAAACTCGAGTGCACCTCCTAGAAAAACTGTGTTTGCTTCAAGAAAACTGGCACTAAATTACCCTATCGCCTGACGAATGATCGGACGCTTCTGCAAGCGCCGGCAAACCATAACCGGGCACAATGACGGCCTACTTTAGTGCGAGGTGTTTGCCCAGACTCCGTAATTTTGTTTGTTTATGCTTATTTTGTGAGCTTACGTACCTACAAAAGCTAAGACTTCCGACCTGATAGGCTGGATTCAAGTGACGTCTATGTGACAAAAATAGTCACGGCATAAGGTGCGGAAAAGCCAGCCTTTATATACATATCTGTGCAATGAATGAACCACATCGCCGAGACTTGTACCACAGAGGTCATAAATCATTTTTTTTAATTTCATAAATGTCAAGTAGCTATTTCCAGTTAACTGTGGCAAGTTAAGAAGCAAGCTGTAATGGGGTAGAAAAGAAGAGTACAATACTATATTTTCTTGGATTTGTTTCCGAGTAATTTTAAAAAGTCTACAGAGATAGCTCATAAATGCGTCGAAGAAATTGTTATGCGGAGTATAAAAACCCAGCGGTCGAATGAAAGTTCGAATAATCGTGGTAATAACAGTCGAGAAGTAATAACAGTTCTTTTATTGAATTATTGAACGACAAGAAGCTAGAAAATAAATGAAGGTCATTTGACACTTACTAGAGCCTAAGCCTAAGCGCTGGGGTTAATTTATAAATGAATATTTTTTTAAACTACGAGCTAAATACTAGGACGATGTGATTCTTAGAAGGTCCTCTTGAGAAGTTACAATTCTTCTTTCTTTGAATAAAGAGTGACGTGAAATCTTCACTCAACAGACAAGTTCATCGGAGGAAAATTTTGGGTTCTCAGTTTTTGAAGTGGTTGTAGATCACAGCTTTTCCTTTTCATTCATTTCACCATCGTTTAGGAAAGCGTTTCACAAATGATGTACAGTGGAAGAGTTATGTTGCAGTCAGTTGGGCACAAGTTCTTTGTTAATTGTCTAGTAAGGAAGTTCGTTAAATGGTCTGAATTCAATCAACAACTGGTCCCATTTTCTTCAAATTTGTGGGAGATGATAAAATACATATTTTACGTTGTAGTGAAACCGTATAGGTAATTTTTTTTGTATGAACTTGCAAAAGAACTCTGAATTTTCCCATAAAGGCTTACAGTAAAAATCGATCACCAATAATATGAAGAAAACAAAATTTAACTCCTTTTTTCCGAGTGTAGCCTTACGACGATGAACAACCTTCTCTACATATACACATGCCCCCTGTGAAAAACAACACATGCCCCATATAAAAAAACACACGTGTCCCAAATAAAAAAGACACATGTCCCATATAAAAAAGACACGCACCTCATAATAAAACATGCGTCCCATACACAAATGGGACAAGCATTTAAAAACAAAAAGCTTGTAGCAAAGAAGCAAGCCGACACTCGGGACTGCACTGGAGGAGGAACAGATAGGAGCTAAGTGAAGCGTCCGGCAAGACGTTCAGGCTCGTTGCATCCTGGAAAGCTCTCACTCTCTCCTTTGGTGAGACAGTTTTTTAAGTGAATTTTTAGAGGGGCTATTTTTTCTGAAGATGAACTCATAGGCAAGTTAAACTTTTCACATGAGACAGCTCATATGAGAAATAACGCCGAACAAATATGTAAACAACATGGGAGATAGAATGACATCTCAATGTTCGAATGATGATTTGAATGGAATAATTTCACACGAAAAATAAATTCACATAATATGGGCATCAATCTAAAATCTGTATATTTCAAAATTGTGATGACTCACAACAGTCAAGACGAAAATTTGGTTTCCATAAATCTTAGTTTTGAGAAACCTTGACTATTTAGTTGTGCCTCAACAAATTAATATTTATGGTTCATTGATTCAATATTTATTTAAAAAAATAGCTGAGCATTATTTTAGGCCACAAAAAACTATTTCTTTCAAAGGCGCGGCATTCAAACGAAGAAAAAGATACACAAATGGATAGGATTTTAAGCAAAATTATTTAACTAAGACACAATTCTCAAGTGCTGCCACATTATGCCTGTAAATATAGCAAGACAAAAACAATTGAAAAATATACTTCCAAAACATTTCAACTGATGAATGACTGATTATTTGATAATTGAAACTAGTGATTCATATAATTGTATTTCCAGCACGACACTAGAAAATATGTCTGCTTCTCCAGGTAATAAAATACAAGGAATTTTGAAGCAGAAATATTGTACTGAAGAGTAAAGCAAACTTCAGAACAAATACCTTTGAATCTTGAGTTTAAAAAATGCCAACAAAAGGAAAAATACAAGAAAGTTTGCTGCACTCGACAGTTATTGCTTTCAAAGAAATAAGGACATAAAATAAAAATGAAACAAAGGAACGCTAGCAGTCTTTAAATATTTTTCCTCTCAAGAACTCGGATTAAAGAAAACTTCAATTTAAAATCAAATAAACATTTCTTGAGGTTGATTTACTGATTTTTCAGTACAAATTTATCGAAAATCTGTCCTGCACTCTGAAGGAATTTATTCCCGCTCTACTTGATGAAGTCTCAAGCATTTTACGAGCTCACCACTCTCATGCAGCTCACATGAGCACAACATTCCAACATCGAAGTCCCAGTAGGCAATCATCAAACGAAGAAAATGTCAGTTTTTCCACAGGTTTTGTATGTTTTAGTCTAAGTTGTACTTTTTTCGAGAGTAAATTGTTTCATTCTTTCAAACAGTCAAACATTATTAATTTCTCTGCTCTACTAGATTATTTAATTTCTCTGCTCTACTCTCTAGAACTTATGTACGACATTCAGGTCATTTAATATTTAACATCTAATTCTCTCACAATCATAGTTAACTTCTACTGTTGGTTTTGTCTGCAGTGTGAAGTCTTCTGCATTTTTTGGCAATGGTTGTGGCTACTGATAGATGTCAGTAGTTGTCATCTGCAGGTAGCTGTTGTTAGCTGTTGTCAGATGTTGTCATCTACGGTTAGTTGTTGTCAGCTGTTGTTATCTGTGGTTAGCTGTTGTCAGTGATGTCATCTGTAGTTAGCTGTTGTCAGTGTTATCATCTGTAGTTAGCGGTTGTCAGCTGTTGTCAGATGTTGTCATCTACGGTTAGTTGTTGTCAGCTGTTGTCATCTGTAGTTAGCTGTTGTCAGTGTTGTCATCTGTAGTTAGCTGTTGTCAGTGTTGTACGTACTGCACCAATCCTAAGGAAAAGTCTACGGAAATGTATCCATGCACAGGGAAAAAAATGAGGGAAGTTTGAATGAATGAATGGGAAAGTAATGTGAGAAGTTTGAATGGATGAGGCAGTTATGGGTTCGGCATGATTAAATGAAGAAGTACTTAATGAAGTGTGAATAAATGGGGAAGTAATGAAAGAAGTATTAATGAATGGGTAAAATGAGAGAAGTATGAATGAATGGGAAAACGCAAAGAAACCCTTAGTCATTTTAAATAAAAGTTGTAAAAAAGAGACCTGGACTTATATTGAATCACCACGAGAGAACCAAGTCCCTAGGAGAAGTTAGGGACGGACAGACAGCAGCGGCACTTCCAAGTCAACAAGAACAAATAATTATTTCAAAATTGGCTCATTTTAGGCGAAACACATTCTACAAATTCATATAATGTAATTTTTTAAGTGGAAACATTATGACGTTCATGTAATGGAGAATGAACACAAAACAATTTTACAACCAACAGAAATATTTCACTTGTTGCAATGATGAAGAATACAAACTATGATGAGTCTAGAGTTAAACAGAAATTTCAATACAATACTGAAATACCTAAACTAAAGGACCAATTTAAAAGCATAGAAACAAACGAAGAACTTAAAAATTATACAGCGTGACGAACAAGTATAAAAGTAGGAATAAAAAATGAAAACCACAGTAATACACTTTATCAATTTGTATATAACAGTAAGAAAATGTTGAAAAATTGTAAATAAACTTCTTAATTAATTAAACGATACCGAGTGCGCAAAAATTGTCCATGGCATGGTAACTGTAAAGAATCATTTGCACGGTATGTTATCATGCCATCATAATGAATATATTTGTTTTCTCATGATGAAAAATATTCATGAATTATGAAACAAACTACTGAAGTTTTCATTGAAACCGAATTTATACTCGAACTGAGCTAAAGTATCAAACTATTATGGTTGGCAAGTAAATTTTTGAATTAATAAAATAATAACACATCAACAAACACTGTTTACCAGCAGATGCAATATTTGCTGGCAACAACAGGCTTGAGGCAATCAGTTTGTGACCTAACAAAAAGACTCAAAGGGAAAGTATCAACTTAAACTCGTGTTTTACTAACAATTCTGAGACATGACCTTACAATAAGCCTGTCTGCCCAGGCAAGTTTGAGCAGAACTCCAGCGCAATATAAACAAAGAAATACGACCACGCCTTATCTTAGAACTCAGTCGGGAAAAATCCTACAAAAATAATGCATGTGCCCTCATGGGAGAAATTTCTCAAGAAGTTCATACCGAAAGAGTTTCATGCCTCAGCGATAAAATGAACCAGACCTTACCGAGGCCTAGTTTAGGTTCCTTTAGATAAATTTCCTAATTTATTCGGCATTAATTTTTCTAGCGTTTTATCTCCTTGCTGGTGCATGCACTTCATATCCCTAATATTTTCTGGTTATTTAATTAACGTCCGCATGGCATAAACTTGTTACTGCGTCCAGATGAAGCTCATGATCTTCGTATGCGGTCACGACTTCTAGTTAAATCAACTTGCTAAGCAAATATTCCCCCTTGTGTTCAAACTTAAGTGCTTATGAGTTCATATTTGCATGTATGATATTTTGTGATTCAGGTATACTGTTTTAAAAGATGATCTTTAGGCGCGTGGCGAGAGCCCGTATAAAATGTTGTTGATGTCTCTTATAGAAAGCAACTAAATTTCGCCATAATGTCTTTCTCCAAAGTACAAATAGAACCCTTGTTAATGCAAAGATTTGGTTAAATTGGTCAAGTTATGTCAAAAACATCTTTCCAATAAAAAGTTTTATAGGGATAAAATGTGAGCGGACTGATGGAGCTTCGTCATTGTAGACCATCTCAAAATATTGGTGTCTGATTTGGAAAAAAGGATTCTTTGATTCAAAACAAATTATATCAGAAATTAGTGATAGAGCTAGTGCTATTGCTTTTATCTGAAGTTTTTATGCAGTATTAGGAAAAACTATCAGAGCTATAAAATGATGAGTCAGTTAAAACCTTATTCAGTATAAAAACGGGGCGATGACATTCCCTTCTTTGAATAGAATAGAATAAGGCAATAGGAACGAGCCGTTTGGCCCATTCTTGGTTCAGTACCGAAGTCCCACGCCGTAAATCAACGTGGGCTTGACCGGGGTATGAACCCGGGACCTCTCGCACCCAAAGCGAGAATCATACCCCTAGACCATCAAGCCATATCATACCCCTAGACCATCAAGCCTTTGTTCTTATGGCAGGAAATGCGTAAACTTGGCCAGTTTTGCGAGAAACCGTCTTGGCAATTCCCAGCCTCAACTGACTATGACTTTCATGCTACACATGCGTTGCTACTCAGAGAAGAAATCGACTGAATATCAGTAGACGAGGAATTTAGAGACTGAAGAAAATCAAGTTAGTGCATAATATAAAATCTCTCTGCAATAAGCATGAGCCACAAGCATCTCACAAAGACTTACTTTTGGCTATTTATCTTGAGGAGGGTTAAAGAGAGGCAAATTATTTTATTTTATATATGTTAGTACTTTCACGTTATTACTCAGTTATTAAAAAACCAAAGCATCACAAAAAAGATTTAATTTAAATTATCTTATTATTCTTTAAACTTTTCTATAATGAAAAACCTTTTGACGGCATGTTGAAAAACTCCATGGTATCTCGAGCTTTTTCCAGATGAAAAGGAGTTTACTTTTTGAACAGTAAGAATTATACATCAAAGCAAAGGAGAATCGAGATTATAGAGGTAATTAGGTGGAGCGTGGGCAAAAAAGGTGGAAACTTCTTGTTTGGACTTTATGTCAGTCCCCGATGTCCACCAAGGTAGGGAAACCTTTAAATTTTTTAAGTTAATGGGAAAATTGACAAGTGTAAACGCAACCTAGAAAAATTGTGTGTTGTAAGCGCAATTTTAACAGAATTCGTTCCCAATAGTCTTAAAAAACTGGCCCAAATAATTTTTATTCGCATAATGTTCGCCAAAGTTAAGCCTAACTGAGCAGTAAAGCCGATCCAACTAATACCATAAATCTGGTCAGCGTTCTGCTAATGTTTAAATTCTGTTAAAGTTGAGCTGTATGGACATTAAAATGAACATTAAAACAATTGCTGAGCTCCGCTTTAGTATTTTGTTCCCCTGTTGCATGCAAAGGGTTCTTTTATCGGGAAAACTTTCTCCTTCACAGCTCCTCTTGTTTCCTTTTAAAGATTTCTAGTATATTGACCAATGAATGAACACTTGAAACGACATTATACGGTCCAAACACTATATATACTCTGAATGATTCTGAGCATTAACAGTCCAGTTCATTGAAGTATACTATATTTTCAGCAATAGTTACATTCGGTCTTTCTTTTATTGTGGCTGCGTTGATTAAACCAGAAATATAATGATAATAATAATGAATTCCGTCTGTTTTGGAGTGAATTCATTGCTTTTTCTGAATTTTAGTTCCTTGACGTGAAGGATTTGTCATGCATGAATGAATCAACAGCTCTCAATTTTTAAACATAGATTCTTAGCAAATAGGCTCCCAAAGTTATTAATTATTTACGTTGTCTACGTTTTGATATTTCATTCATATATGAACTTGTTACATGTAAAGCTGAACGTATGAGGCATTTATAAATAACAGACCTACTTTGCATCCGAGGGATCAATGCGAAGGCCATCGTCAAGAATACGGGATTCAGAACCCGTGCCTTGTTCTGGAATTATGCAAGAAAAGACTACTGCTCGACAGCATAAGGTCACCAAGACTCTTAACTGAAAAGCTCTCCATTATGCTGCTCAGGCACGTGCAGCAAGAACTTCTCTGTAGGCTTATCTCTCTTACCCACAAAATCTACCATGCAGATCTGGTTAATTTCTCGGTTATTTCCCTGTTCCGAAATTCTGTCAAAATTCCTCCAGAAATGACCGTGGCTAGAACTCTATGTTGCTCAATTTTATTCAAGCTCTTCAGTCAATATCTAAATGGAATCAGCTGAGTACGTACTATATTTCTGGGCTTATCGGCAAGATTTGCTTATTTTGTATTTTTCAGTCACGATTTGACCTCTGTGGCGAGGTTTCACCTTCTGCAGACATGGAATGAAGTTGAAAAGGAAAAGGCTTCTTTGGCAGGATTATTTTTAAGGAATGGGAATTGCCGGTTGTGGGTAATTTCTTCGGAAAAAACAATTGTGCACAATAAGAAATGTTTTATGAATAAATATCAAATTATAGCTATCTGATTTCAGAGATTAAACAGAAAAAACGAGTTTGTAAAATTAAAATTAACATTAGAAATAAAAAATCTCGTGTTCTGAGAAAAAAATATTTTCCTTCGGAATTATTCCTCATGATGAAAACTAGGCCTTAATTATTGCGAAATAAAGGTCAAAAACAGTTACTAGTTTAGTAAGTAACTTTAATAATGTCATTTTTGACATTAAGGACATTTTACGACGAAATTCATCATTTCATTAGACATTTCATTTATCATTAGACATTTCATTTTTTTTTCATTTCATTTATTTTTTATTTATTTATTCATTTCATTTATCATTTCATTAGACATCGTATTCTGTAGAAGCTACTTCGTATTCAATAAATAGTTGAGCAGCAGATATGAAACACTCAAATCTGCTAAAACAGAACATTAAAAGATCCATTTATTAGAAAAACAGATGATCATGTAGTATATTTTCAAATTACGGGCAATATTAAAAGTTAACAATACAAAATGGCTGTATTGTTTTTGCAAATACCTTGGTTTTAACTGTATACACTTTTCTCTAGTCATTAAGAGGATTCATGATCAAACTGTACAGAATAACTACAAAAGAACATTTATTGATAAGCTACGATAAAGCCATGCACTCGAAAGGTATAGATTATAATGTTGCTTCGGCTTTTTTCCCAGCAACATTTTTTATACAATGTTCATAAGAAGTGATATAATGAGCATCATTTATTTATGCTAGCAACAGATTTCAACTTATTACTGATGAGTTTGAAAAGGAAGCAGGAAGCTGCAGTGGAATTATCGAGAAGCAAGGGACTGGAAACTACAAAACACGACCAAAATAAAAGCTCTAACTAAATAAAGTGACACTTTACTTAATTAAAGCGTCGACATGCGAGAGATGACTTTAGAGTTAGGAAATGTTAACATCAAAGACAAGAAATTTAAAATATTGTAAAAAATAAGTTATCAAATGAGTCACCAGGAACATACGAATAAATCAATTAACTTCGAGTGAAAGGAACTTGTGATTGAAAATTTTTATTATTTTATTTTTTGAGTATTTGTAGAGTTCTACATGCGATCAAAAATTCGAAACAAAAGACATTTTATATAATGGAAAAGAAATCTCATAAAAAGCTAATGCACTCAGCAAACACGAAGTGACTGACTGTAATTAAAAGTAAGGTTTATGATTGAAGAATATATCGTGTAAGTAGGTATAATAAATATACAGGTTTCGACAACATAATTTCGTTTTTTCCTTGCCGCACCCTGTAGTATTGTGGTTCCAAACTAAATGTGTTGAGAATAACATAAGAATTTCGCACATCAGCATACATTCATGCATAAAATTCTGTTACTGCATGTGATTTACAGCTTAAAATGATGTTTAACACGTTGCCTCCGATTGCCTGATTGGTGTAAAACTTCACTTTGTACGCATAGTCACTAGAAGGATCTGAAAAAATTACAGAACCTAACCTCAGTGGTACACATACGTACCACTTCGGAGTCAACGTGTTAAATACCAAAGCCAGCCCATAAAAGTAGGCAGCCGTGCTGCAATTCAGCTCGTACTTCATATTGTTACCTGAGCTCCAAGAGGCTTGAAAACACAGCGTAAACTTCTGATGAAATATGTATAGGATATGACTACAGGAACGAGCCGTTTAGTTCATTCTTGGGTTGCTTCCCAAGTTCCTTAACGTTTAAAATTAAGACATCAATCACGCACATTCACCTAAATCACGAGTAGGAATTTCAGTCACGCACAGGGATCGCAATCATGCACAGGCGCCTGGGGTTGAAAAAGATGTAGACTCAGTACTTTATATTTCACGGGAGTTTCTTATCCAGTATCAAAAGTAAGTGTTGGTCGGACACTTTACAGTATTTTAATATAACTTTGAAGTTTAAATGAAGTTTTATGTAAAACAAACTTCCACATCATCTAAGAAGAGTAAAACTTTTATTATAGTACAATTTGAAATAAAAGATTTGTTCTATCAAACTCATATCAATATCTTAGAACTCAGTATAAGGAGAATGTAATATAGAATAAAAACATAACTTCAGATACAGGAACTGTATAAAAAATCATACTCCATAACCTCAAGTTTCAGTTCAATTTTTTATACCATGAATAAAGATTGCATCAATAATCCAGGTCACGATCTAGAAAATGCAAGCATGAAATCAACTTCGTAAACGGAATAACCTTCAATTAGGAACAAACCTAGTACTCACGATAATTGTCCTCTAACCTGAAGTTCTAGGGGTAAGTTAATATTCAAAGATGTTTGATCGTAGGTCAACATTCAAAGATGTTTGATCGTAGGTCAACATACGAAGATGTTTGATCGTAGGCCAACATTCAGAGATGTTCGATCGTAGGTCAACATTCAAAGATGTTCGATCGTAGGTCAACACCTCACTCTTTAAAGTGTTGCTTTTCCAGGGTTTCTAGAAGAACAAACGCACGTAAACGCAATCTGGGAGCTTGTCGTTGTCTTTCATGGTCTCTTTCGAAGGAAAGAAATTTACAGATATCTCCTGTCTCATCAGTCCTGCTTTAGTGGATCTCAACAAGAAATCTGGATCGAGATTCTAGTTGGTTTATGTCGCCTTGGACTGGATCAATGTTATTCTCACGGAGATTGGATTTAGTTTCAATCAAAGGCTGCAGAGATTGTTTTCTGCCAAAACAATGGGAAGGTAAAAGTGCGTTGTAATATCATCCCTGCGATCAGAGTTTCTGTATTTTATTCATTATTTGCATTGTTAGCATCGCTGTTTGAACGTGTTTCCAAAGCGAATTCGTACGAAGGCCAGTAAAATTTCCAAATTCCTCTTCTTGAAAAATTTATTCCGAAACGAAATATTTTCCCAATCTTAAAATATAATCATATTAAAATTGTTAGAATTTTTTTAGATCTTTGCATTGTACTATCATAGTCATAGCGATTACAATTCTAGTTAAGCTACCACAACGTAAAAACTGAACATTTAATCTGGTTCTCGCTGGCAACAATTTGTGATCTCTTATTTGCATCGGGAGAGTACACTGTCGTTGAGATGCATGGGAATATATTAACATATTCATAATGCTAAACATTCCTATAGTTTTCCTATTTAATCTCGTAGTCCACATGAACATATCATATCTCCAAGGACTCCATGACAGCGTCTTCTGCAATGGAAACAGGAATCTGTTTAGATCTCTGTCTTATAAGGTTGTATTTGATGCATACAAATGATTCATCCGCAGGGAACTCAACTGTGTTGCATTAACTGCCTACTCAATGTAATAACAGGAGGCAAAATTATATTTGAGAACATCAAAGTTTTTTTTGTTCGAAATAATGCATTCAGAGCGTAGCTTTCAGATAATAAACTTCTTTCCAGAATCAAAGCAAACTCAAAATTAGAATCGGAAGCAATTCTATTTGAGTGTGGAAAGATACAAACAGTTCAAATAGGAAGAAGAGTCATTTTGATGTACGGAAGAAAAACAGTTTAGAATTGAAAAGAACGTTAACATGAGAAGTATAGGATCGTTTCAGAACTGCTACGGACACATTATGGGGTTAGATAAAGTTCCTAGTATGAACCCACAAATATCGGTGCAGAGTTTCCGGCACGCTACAGCGAGCTGGCTCAAAAACACGCACGTCAGCATCGAAGTCTTTTATCTGCACGAAGAAAGCAAACGGTGTGTTTAGCTCGTTTTCAAGCATTGAATTTTGACTGAAGAATGGAAGTCAAAAATTAATTAGAGGGTTGAATAAAAGTTCAATATCATTTTAATTAAGGCAGGGAACTGAATTGAGCTGAACTGAACTAAATAGAATTAATGAATGATGATTAACCAGCGACTTTTACATAAATGCACGAAAGAAGCTGTCAAATTTGGATAAGGCACTGCAAAAGCGTGGAATATAACTAGTCTTGCTGGTCCTGATTCTGTTGATTCCCTTATGATTTACCAATGCTCTGCTGCTGGATTTCTCGGAACATAATACACCTTGCCGTACGACTAAAAAATTCATTAATTTTTTTGCTTAATTAAACCCCTGTTGTTACGAGATGGTTTTTAAAATAGTCCTGTTAAAATTGTCAGTAAATTACAAATCAAGCCTTTATAAAACAACAATCGTGGCTATTATAAACTTGGCTGCTGGACTAATTTTGTATTCAATATGATTTCTTTACTTTAACAGGTAATAACTCACGGCACTGACTTCATAAGCGGAAACTTTTTGTTAGCTGATGTATCATTAGTTAATGCATTTCAAGCAAGACACTCGAAAAAAGTTCGATTGAAATGCATGCTAAATGAGATCATAAGTGAGCAAATACCAAAATCAGACAGCATTTAATGAATCACCTCGTAAGTTATACGAGATTTGATTTGACATCCTGATTAACATTAAAATTTTATTTGAAATCTCATACAACAGTTCAAAGAGTTACCGTTTGTAAAAAACTAGCACTTAGCTGAGGTATTGGTCTGTATTATGGAGCCAGTTGGTTCAGTAATCGATCTGTTGAAGCCCCAGTTAATTAAGTCTTCAATGAATTACGGTGCATGGTTAATTGGGCTAAAATATGGGAATTGAAATCCGACCACAAGTATAAGTCAGTTAATTAGTGCAAACACTATATCAAGCTTGGCTGTCCATATTTCTATTCCTTTTAATTAGCATGAACATCCTGAAATTAAATTGACCTTCCGAGGAATATTTTTATTTTAATCTGAAAGTTGAAAAAATTGCATAAAAGCCTAAATCTGCTACGGAATCAGATCACCTCCACGGGCTGATCTGTGACCATGGATCATGAATATATGTAACAAAAACAGCTTACTACAGGATCAACTCATTTCATGACGGTCTCTTCCAAATGGAGGATCGCACGGTAGCCGCAAAATTACGAAAACGATGTAATAAGTTATTTATTTACCACGTATTCAAACAGGAAAAACTACAATTCCTGTGCTGATTATCGTATGCCTCCTCGTCGATCCCCATGTATAATATGGTCGGCCCAATTAATTTTGCAGACCTCCAACATCATCGAATTGACTGCACCCAGCTTACATACTCCTAAATGTACACACATAACTCTACAAGAAACCTATTAATCCTGATCGACCTTAATGGCCTACTTAGACTTTACGGCCCCTCAGTAGGCCTAATTGACCTTTATAGAGCCTTCAGGACAGCCACGTGCCCTTTAAGATCTCTCTGAACTTTCAACAATGCTCTCTCACCTCACGAAATTCAATAATCGGCTTAAGGAATTTTGAATTAGGCTGAAGCAATTATTTAAACTTTTGTGGACGAACTTCAAAGCAGAGCTGCTGTTCAAAACCATTCCGACTAGTATGAACGATAGAAGGAAAACAGATCAGACTCATAACAACATGGACCAATCTTCTTAGATCTGTTGTGCCTTCTTGTGGCCTCCATTGATCTCCATGCATCTCATTAGGTTTTCTTTGATCCTTTAGATCTTAGTGGAACTCCTTTGATCTTTACACAATCAAGAGATCTCTACTCACCAACAGGAGCTTAGACATCTTGGGCTTCTGTGGACGCCGTGAGTTCATCAGGACTTTTTGGATCCTGACACCACGTCACAAATCCAAGGCAACTGCAGAACTAAGCAACATGTATTTTGCAATGTTCTGCAATAAGAAAAGATGTCAATTCGATTTCAGGAAAAGCTGAAAAATCCCTTAGCTTCAAATTGCTTAGATAATTTCCGATATACTGTACGACCGAAAAAATATTTAACATTATTCAGTTCCTAGTATTTGTACTGACCTATACTGATTTGTACTAAACTGTACGGACCTGTACTGACTGTACTGAACTGTACTGACTGTTCTGAACTGTACTGACTTTTACTGACCTGCACTGAAGAATATTCATTAAATTTAGATTTAACAGATTCTAATATCTGACAATAAACTTATGAAACGAATATGCTTTACAAACAATTCATCTGCATAGGTAAATAAAAACATAGTTTTTGTTTGTTTATCAGTGTAAATCAAAAGTACAATAATACTGTTAAATAACGGACTGAAAGGTTTAATTTAGCAATTGCATGCAGTGAAACAAAATTAACTGGCAGTGTGGTATTGTTAACTGCAGTGTAGCATTATTAAGTGTGATTAGCAATATTAAATCTAGTGTATCATTATTAAATAACTGTTAACTTTATTGGTTTTCATCGGCTCTAATTTTGTAAACACAAAATATTGAAGTTACTTACCACAATAAAAACCTTTGAATTATTTTTTAATGTAATTTAAAATGAAATATCTTATTTACTACATAAATAGATCGATTCCTTGCTTTCATCTTTGGTGTTATGACATAACCCCAGTAATTTTCTAGTGGTCACGAGCTGCAGTGTACAGTACTTATTGTTCCTTCAGTGTACATTATCTTGCATTAGTCAATGTATACTACAACATTCACCTTTTGTTGTTTTAACCGTATAAGACCCAAGTTATTTTGCAACTAAACAAAACATTGGAAAAATTGTCACCCATTTTTCCCAGTTTTTCATGTAATTTAACTTAACTTCTGAGCATAAGGCTAACCTAAATAATATCTACTATACTTCAAGAACGACAATGGGCCATATTAGGGTAGCATTCCAGTTTTGAGTTTGAATGTATTGCTGCAGCACACGTGACACTTGTATTCTAACATTCTGATGTTGGTCACAACCTGATCAAGCTTGCGAATGGATTCCCATAGAGCGAAGCCCTTATCGGAGATACAGAATTCCTCCATGTTGAAGGTTCTTTGTCTTGCTGAACTGAAGATAATCGTTTGCGCTCAACCTTCATTATCGCAAATTCCAGCCTGATGTGGTCTGAAAGCGCACAACTGCAGCAACTGCATTGTGTGCATTACGTCATTGATCGCTGTTGTCAAGCCTACACTTTTGCAACGTAACGAGCAGTTGAATGTTGTCATGATCAGAAGAGTGTTTCAATTTATGTGGAATGTTATTTGAATACTGACAATAATGATCTATAAGGCAGAGTATCAAAGTTTTTTTGTGCTTAACTAGCAGGGAAAAGGAAGAGGTATACCTGTACTCGTCAGTGTATCTTGGATGTGAGTGTTGTGGTGACGATCGTCTTAGTTTTCCCTTTTTTCTTTTCTACTTCCCAGGCATCGAAAGCCGCAGTACATTGCAAACGACCTCTTCCAGGAAAAAATGTCCTCGTTCTTGCTTTTTCCCTCTTTTCACTTCATCTTTTCTTCCCCTTGTGATATTTACAGGCCTCTTCTCCGTTGGCTTAGTGAGCTGTGCCAACCAAGACAACAAAGTATTGAATCCTGAGATGCCATTTAAACTTAGTCTTCATTAGGCTTTAGTTGAGGTCAAGCCATGAATTGGATTTTATTTCAGGTCCAAATTAACAGCCATTGCATAATATTTTTCGTTTTAAGTTTCGAACTCTTCAAATCAGCGTCTCTTAGCCTTTACTCTATTTTCTAGTTCCACATATACTGTGAATCACGATCCATTTCGTCCAGTTGTCAGTTTCTAAGGCAAAGATTATAAAAATCCCTCCTAGGTTGTCATTTGAGGTCAAGCTCAGGCTTAGCAATACTCTGACATCGGCTTAGGAAAATGAACTGATGATATCAGGGAGATCTTCATTTCCGTCATCCCTGTCTTGCTCATCAACACGTGCTTCATCCTGGCTTACGAAGAGCTCTCACTGAATATTATTCTTTTCTGCTCGTCAGTGCAAAGAGTTTCTAAAAAAAAGTTGTCGAGGTGGCATTTTGAGATGCGTGCTGATTAAACGTGCAGTGGAGATGTTTCAGTTTCTGTTGATTCGTCAAGAAAACGACTCTTCAAAGGGAAAAACAAGAAATAGAAAGTGTCTAATCCCCGATAAATGAAACTGTTGGAGGCATTGGAACTTGAATTTAAATTTACCAAAATAGTTTTCCGATTAAACGACTCTTCCAACAAAGCGAAGCTGCAAAATAAAGAAACAGACTCTTTTATTCAAACTTTGATCCCTTTAATTAACTAGCTCTCCTTACTGAATGTCTTGTTATATTTTAAGTCAGAAGTCTGTCTGTATTTTACTTTTCTGTTGTTTTTTGAGCCAATAAAACGACGAGTCAGAATTCATTGCAACGTACTTTTATATTGTCTTTAGGCCAATAATAAAGTGAGATAGAATGTACAGCGACGTTTTTTCTATTTTCTTTTTTGCAGAGGAACTTCGATACAATACTTCGTTATGAAAACGGTCAGTCGTTCCTGCAAAAATAGAAATTAAATACAAGTTCTTTTCACAGTAAACTGATTTTAGCTCTCGCTGACAGTTACCTAGAATGTGAATTCTTTAGCTCAAATACACCCAAGCCTCTCAGTACGAGCTACTTACAAATAAATTGATGTCTCTTAACATCATTGAGAAAAATTGTGTCCTTAGGGTAAAGTTTTCGACAACCTAATTTGGGACGGTGGGCGTTAGCGTAACCCGTTTACGAGTGCGAGGACAACAATTAGTTCACATTAGGTTCAGTGCTGAGGTCGCTCCCATGCGGACAAACTTTAGAAAAGTTCTAACGCAGACTTCACGATTTTCTTGTTAATAAATTGTTGTAGGGAATTAAATAGAAACGTAAACTTAGGGAAGTGTCTTTCTTGTGTTTGATTTCTCTCTGAAATCGGCAGCTTCTGTGAAGGGAATAGGTTTAACTAATTCCTTCATAATTCGACGTCGGTGAAAATACCGGAAGCAATAGTAATAAAAATTCTCGACTTCACAGAATTTTACCATTGAACGGCTATTAGCCTCATTCATGAATAGACTGCTGCTGTGCAAAGCCATTCAATGTGTCAGCTTATTTGTGGAGACTGCATGTAAGTGGACACGTTGTTGACGAGGAACTTGTTTTCTGATATCAACTTTATCACCGTAGTGTGAAAAAATTTCCCGCTGACCGCTTTAACGCTCATCCATCTTCGCTTAATGTGGTTACGTCTGGTGTTTCTTTGGAGCTGGAAAGATTTCAAATTGCTTAAAATATCCCAGGAAATAAAACTAACTCTGTGGCTTGTTTCACGGAGCTTAGGCTTGTCACCTGCATTACGACGGCCGTGCTCGTCTCCTTATGCCTCTGTGCCTCTATGCATCTATGCGTCTGTGTTTCTGTGTCTCTGTGCATATACAAACATCGTACAATTAAAATAAATTATTATTGGACCTTCAGTTTTTCTCGCATAAACGATAAAATGATTTCTAATGGGCTTCAGAAGGGTCACTCATTTAGGAGAATTTCAATCAACATATTTGTGAGTGTTAAACAAAGCTACGTACTTCAGAGCATGAAAAGTATTTTATGTAAACATGTACGTACATTGACACTGATAAAAACTGGTGTACGTTACATGTTGTGAATAAAAACAACGGATTGAAAATTTTTCTTCGCCATTTTACTCTCTTTAACCATAAAAATTCATGGTCTTTTCAATAAACATGTCTTCGGTCAAAAGTTTGTTCGTTTCAGTAAGCTAAAGATAAATTCACCCACGTTGCTAAACTTCGTGTTTCCAGAAAATATTTATCATCTGCAACTATCTTAAAATTATTTAAAATTCTAATTTAACGTCAAATTATTCATAATATACTGCATATTGCATGACGAGAACTGAAGTACAAAAACTGTTATGTTCAGTCCTTTTCAAGTTCCTAAAATATTATACTCCTTTCCACAGTCCTTGTACGGCACACTAGACCATATGTTCAATTAAACGTTTAGTACCCTGAATCATACGTTGTAATTAATTTCAGGAGTTTCACTCGGAACAAGATAATTCGTTATCAATTTAACGGGCCGCTTCGTGTTGCTGCAGATTTTTAGTTCCCACGAATAATGAAATCGACATCAAAGCGTCCATTATGAGTCTCCTTTGTACGGGCTCAGGCTTGAGATCATCCTCAATTGCAATCAGCTGCCGGATTTTTTGAAGGATTTTGTCCCCTAATGTGCAATAAATCCTAACAAACTCCTCCATTAGAGGGANTTGCATTTTTTCCCGTGGAAAATATATTATATTTACCATGGGAAAAAATGCAAGTAGTCCACTAGTGCTGTCCACCCTTCAATTGCAATCAGCTGCCGGATTTTTTGAAGGATTTTGTCCCCTAATGTGCAATAAATCCTAACAAACTCCTCCATTAGAGGGATTCGACAGGAAAAAATCTAGTTTTTCACAAGTCTCAAATCCAATCCAAAATTACTTCACCACCAACGTTAAATCTGCGAGGGGTTGTGGCTGATAAGGAGATTAGATATGTCCAACTACCATTTTTCCCCTCAATGACATTCTAAATCGAACAGGTTCTGTGAAGTCGGCTTTCTTACACCAGAAAAGTTTGTTTCATTCCATTTACTTGTTTTCTGACGAGGAAAGCATGAGGCAGTCTAAGAAAAAAATTAACGCATTCATTTAAATCTTATTCTTGACCGAAAATGCCTTTGAAATCGATAATGAATATTCCAAACTTTTCCTCTGCGTTGTTAACTTGGACGATAAGCCTCTATCTAACTTTTCCCTATAGTTTTTCCACCCAAGTTTAAAACATTTCCCAGAGCTGTAGAACTGATGAGGCTGACCTATGAGTTGGACAATCATACGTAGATTTATGCAAGAAATTTATGAAAAAACAGTTCCTAGTCCAACACAAATTCATAGATATTTTACGAATTCCCATAAGTCAATTTTAAAATTTCATTGCATCTGCTGGAAGGACTAATTTTTGAGAAGAAATTCCTCCCCTCATGCGTCATATATGAAGAAATAAGGCGTTTATTGCTGTAAGGCCAGTTAAATCACCCGCTGTTGCTAGTGTACGATACAACGCACAACACAATACAAATACACGTGTCCGAGACAATGAAGAGCAGACTAACCGCAGTCGGGAGTATTCGTACATGTTGATCCGGAGTGTACAATTAGTGGTGACGAATATATTCTATGTACACGAGCATGAATGTACAGGGCGAGGTAAAAATGCAAAACAGAATAAAGAACGAACAATGCGTTTGATAAGTGAAAAAATTAAATGAAGCAAAATAGAGTCATATATATACCATGAAAATAAAAATAGATTCTTCGATCGATACTCTATTTCGCTTCTGTTGAACTTATAATAGAAATGTATCAGATAATTTTGCCGCACCCTGCGTGTTGTTAGAGTCACATGTAGCTAGTGGTCTGGAGGCAATGCATTCGACTAGCAGTATTGAGATCGTCGTGTATGGACTCCCTTAATAATAAATAACAATTTAAACCGTAAGAATCTTTGTTGCTCAGCTGAAGTTTTTGCGCATACATATACCAAACTCAAAGGCATTCAACTCCCGGACTGAGACAACTTGAAATGTTCAAATACTGTAGTAAATGTTTGCGCAAAATGAGCAATTATATTCACAACACCAACCTAATATTTTTTCCATTTATAGCTTTTAGAGGCATTAAGTTACTTGGTAGCTTTTTCATTGGTTTACTACTACAGCATTATGGTCGTTATTGTCATATTGAAGAGCCAATATACTGTAGTACTGACATCACTACATCCTCGCTGCTTCACTGTACGGGAAAACCTTCACTTTTCAGTGAAGTGCTGTACCAGAAGTGGGCTGATATCGATTACCAGTAGTTCAGAATATTAAAATTCTAGATATTAAAATATCATTGTTCAATTAGCTTGAAATTGGCAAGTATTTTCACAAGTTTGTCAAAACTTGCGTGGGACCGATGCAGATGTCAATCTTAAAGTACCCTTATTATGTTCAGTGCTTTTACTCTAATGTTTGTTCTAATGCTTCAGAGCTCATTAATCAAGCAGGAGCTTAATGGAAAAATTCAGGCAAAATTATTACACATTCACAGTATTTTGTAGAATTTCTATTGAATTTGAAGGTAAATTTGAGCTCATCTGTAACTTTCAACAAGAAAAATTGGCTTCCCGTTAAAGAAAATTTCCTTAGAGACTCGTATCCTCCCCATGACATGACATGTTCGCAACTGCATGTTTCCAGCCTGTTCGTGACTGTTTTCGAATTTTACCCTTGACGCTGAAAATCGGCTTCCTTAACTGAAAAATTTGAGAAGCTTTACGCTGCTCGAACTTTATTCACTCCAGTCGAAAGTTCACAAAAGTTGTTTTTGCCTGTTTAAATGCACGATCAAAGCACAGCTTCCCAGCTGTCCTTCCGCTGTCTATGTTACCTTTAGTGCATGAATTAAACAGTTAATTCAACGAATAAATCCTCAGAAGATGATGTATCCTAGATGTCATTTCCCACGGAAATACGACCGAATTTTGGACCCTTCTAAGCTTAGCAATTAAGGCCTGAGCTAAAGGGTACACTCACTATCCGCTGTACTTCCCTGGCATTATGCCCATGTTAGGAGAGACTAATTCCAACTCAAATTAAGGCTCCAATTTACTTCGGCCACGTGACTTTTCTAAAATAGTTTCAAGTATATGATCGCTGTTAGTTGGTTACCAAAGAATCAACTTTGAAGCGATGCATTATTTTTAATCAAATGGTTCGCTATGAGAGCAATGCACAAATTTTGTCCCTCTCAAACGGATTTTATATATTCTAGCATGCGTTTTAAACGTAATGGTATTAAATCTGACACCATCGCGTGTGTTTTCCCATTTCCATGAAAAATATACCCCTTTTTTGATTGTCGATCACTCGTATATTTTATTTTGATTTCTGGATTTATTAAGGTAGAGATTAATCCAGTGAGCTAAATTAAAAACGAAACATTAAATTAAAAAAATAAAATCCATCAAAGAAAATTTTAATATTCTTTCCTTACTCTAGTCTCCATCTACTAATGGACAGTCAGAGAGAGGGTACATGTTCTTAAGATATCCTGTATATAATTTTGATGACTTACGTAATATGCGCTTCTAGCTTATGAGATAATGACACAGCTCGGAAAAATGTTCAGTAAGTAAGATGATAATATTTTATTTAATCCTCAATTTAGATTACTTTTAGCCCTTGTTTGACTGACAGGAACTTTGGGTCCCGGTGTCGTTAATTTTGCTTGCTGTAAACACGACGGTAGCGGGACCTGCATACCGGCAGTCGCCTCGAGTTGCAATCTTCAGTCTGGTGCATTTCGCTAATTTATGCACAGAATCTTGCACAGACGCCATTACGCTTCTTGCTTGTGTTGGTGGAAGACGAGCGATGCTCTGTAATGTTGTTCTTGTGAGCCGCTTGGGGGCTTTCTAACCTGCTACTCCCGTGCGTGCGTCTCATAGATGTCTTCCGTGGGAGGAGTCTGCAGCATACGCTCTGGTAGAGAACACATCCTCGACTTTACGAGGCCAATATGCACAGCAAAATATACTTAAACAGAAATACATGTATTTAGGTGTAGCATACTCGGCTCATCGTATGTCAAATTGTAGTACTGGAAATAATTAAGATATGATAATCATAAAAAAAACAAAGAGATGGGGTCCTTCAAAGGTATTATCTGTGTTTATTCAATTTTTTTCTAAAGTTATTCTTTTCTCTGACTTTGATCTGTAATTTTTGTGATAGACATTAGCTCATACATTTCCCCCTACGCCTTATGAGTGAAGTACTGTAGTCTAGAGAAGGAGAGGCTTCGTTCGTTTCGACTTCTTTTGTTAAGAAAAAAAGGAGCTTTCTGGAGGTTTGTATCTGACCCAAAGTTGACCTTTAGCGTACGTGAAGTCAACGTGACTTATTTAGCGCCTGATAACCGTAAGTACAAATGAACCAGTTCAACTTTCCCTTAGGCAGTCATGTTCATGCATATTCCATTAGGCAGTCATGTGCATGCATATTCCATTAGGCAGTCATGTGCATGCATATTCCATTAGGCAGTCATGTGCATGCATATTCCATTAGGCAGTCATGTACATGCATATTCCATTAGGCA
>VCRD01000461.1:44599-124913 GCA_006783055.1 Trinorchestia longiramus
CATGTATTTAGGTGTAGCATACTCGGCTCATCGTATGTCAAATTGTAGTACTGGAAATAATTAAGATATGATAATCATAAAAAAAGCAAAGAGATGGGGTCCTTCAAAGGTATTATCTGTGTTTATTCAATTTTTTTCTAAAGTTATTCTTCCCTCTGACTTCGATCTGTGATTTTTGTGATAGACATTAGCTCATACATTTCCCCCTACGCCTTATGAGTGAAGTACTGTAGTCTAGAGAAGGAGATGCTTCGTTCGTTTCGACTTCTTTTGTTAAGAAAAAAAGGAGCTTTCTGGAGGTTTGTATCTGACCCAAAGTTGACCTTTAGCGTACGTGAAGTCAACGTGACGTATTTAGTGCCTGATAACCGTAAGTACAAGCGAACCAGTTCAACTTTCCTTTAGGCAGTCATGTGCATGCATATTCCATTAGGCAGTCATGTGCATGCATATTCCCTTACGCTGTCATGTGCATGCATATTCCATTAGGCAGTCATGTGCATGCATATTCCATTAAGCAGTCATGTGCATGCATATTCCATTAGGCAGTCATGTGCATGCATATTCCATTAGGCAGTCATGTGCATGCATATTCCATTAGGCAGTCATGTGCATGCATATTGGCTTGCTCTATTACCTTCTTCCATCGCCCAGTTCCAGGTTATACAATTCAACATTCGCCTTCGATTATTTGCTTGAGTTGTAAAATCTTGAGCTTAAAATAAGTAGCTTTCATAATTAGACCCAGTGGATTAATTTTAACAATTGATTTAACTTGAACAAAATATAACTGCTGCACATCAATTTAACTGCATTATTATTATTCCTGCAGGTGAATTAAGATGATGAAGCAGATTAATCCTCTTGAGAACATCGACTTCGATCTATCCTGTAATTTGCCATGAGATCCAGGGACGGTAATTTTACGAGAATTTTTATATTTTAACAAGGACGCGATCTTGTTAAACTTCTTTTCCTGTAAATTATTGCCTGTGAAAACTGAATTGCCTTTGGAAACTTTAGTTTCAGTTCATCTTCATGGACATCGATGAAGTCGAGAAGTAATTTCTGCCAAGTTCAATATGATGAGCTCAAGAAACAACCGAAGCATAAAAATTCAAATTGGAGTTTGAAATGAGGCGCTAAATAGAAAAGTTTGAAATGACTTGAGCGAACCATGAAAATACACTTTTTCTTAAAAACAGTTTTAAAAATCGAGGATTCAGTTTTCTTTTCGTTTCATTTCGTTATGTTTCCCAATAGTCTGGATTTCAAGAACAGATGTGATTTCGGAATATTACTAATACTCATTTAAAAGTTACTGATTTGATGCATAAACAATGAATTGTCGCAAATAAAGGATCACATGCGAAAACCATTTGATGTCATATTAATTTCATGCTAATAATTAACAACTCATGCAACTTCTAACAAATTCATAATTATACGAGCGATAATTTTCAAGAGTAAAAATGATCGGAGGAAGGAGGTTTGATGAAAAGAATAAATACTGAAGCAAGGATTGCAACTGAATGCATGAAATTCAAAGTTCGAGGCGAAGAAAGAGCGAATGCGTCAAAATAGAAAGCTTTGTCCTAAGACTTTTGCAATTGGAACTCAGTAGAACATCATAATGTCATTGATATGAGTAGCACTTCAACTACTGTAGATTTGTTCGAATAGCGTTTCAAGAGAGATGCATCTCAACGAAATGGACAATAGAAGAAGACTGGAAAGTATGAATGACTGTGATCCGTGCGATGTCCGTTTAAAAGCACCAGTTGCTCAAGGGTTCTTGACGAGAACAGACACTGTCTGACTATCTTATCCCATCTTCCTCTTAGAATGAAGCTCTGGTATTCAACACATCTCCAAGGAGAGCCCACGATACACATGAATATCCATAGTCACATTCCGAAATGAAATTATGCCCAGCCTACTGTGTCTGGTCATAGCATCGTTCAGGAAAATTCATTATTGCAAATTTTCTTAACAGTCGTGCTGAAAATAAAGAGTTTCGGTCTGCGATTCTTTATACCATGATATCTTAGCTGTAATCATAAGAAAATAAGCTGATCAATGCGTCAATGCTGCTAAATGTCCGATTATATATTGCTGACGAGCTTCCATAACGTAGATCTCGATTGGTAAAGACAGTAAACGAAAATTTAAACGAATGAATCCTGTTAGCGCTTCAAAAACCGTAAAACCCTATTAACTGAAGACGGACTGGCTGGCTTCTATTAGCCAGTAAAACAACGGAAAATGATGGCAGGAGACCGGCAGCTCGCCGTGGCTGATCTCCATGATTCATGCCTTGTTGTTCAGCTTGACTGCATTACAGCCCCACCCTGAGCATTAATTTCGTGTTTCACTACAGGCTTTCTAGCCCATTCCAGGAGCTAGTGCTGCAGTAGCAGGGACTCGTTGTTCGAATATTTAATCGAAGACCTCGAGTGGTGTTGGGTTGCTGATGTTTGCTGCACATGATGAAGTCGGAATGTTCAGGATAGTCTTATGTTACTAAACACCATGAAAAGACTTATTCTTAAAACGACTGTAAAGTAAGAGTTCAAGGAAATATAATGTTTGTTTACAGTAAACAAGTAATTACGCTGGTCTAGAGCGTATTACCTCTCCAAGTCAGGGTGGAGCCATTTTAATCATCAATGTAATAGTAAGAATTCAGTTACGTCTTTTAATTGTAATTTTTCTGTTGCCGTTCAGTTTTGTATTCGTGTTTGATAACTTGAACGAGAAAGATCGAGGTATGAATGTTTGTTGGCACTTATATTTACGCTGCACGTAACATCTCATGGCTGTAGACTCTGAAATGACACACAAGAATAAGCTCGGAAATCATTCCAATTCACAGAAATCCACAAGCTATTTATTAGATTAGAGTTCTTCATTCATCTTCAAGGGGTTCCCTGCAGCACAGCAGCAGCGAGTGGAGTCAGACTACAGAGAAGTTCCTACCCTTCTTGTCTCCATCGAGATTTTTCGCTCCTCATCTGGGGTTGAACATTTGTACGTGCTTGAAAGCTTTAATGAATGAGGAAACAATCGTGGTAACTGAAGAACGACTCATGTGTAAGTAGTTTGTATTCCTAATAGAAGACTCGTATACAGGCTTCACTTCCTAAGCGAAGTAAAATGTCTATGTGCACATATATTGTAGTACGAATTAGTTTCGATTAGTTACAGTGCGATGCTCTATAACAAAATGAACAATTATAAATTATTATCAATTGGCAGAAATTTTTATCTTCATGAGATGAGCCTGAGGTCTTGACATTGCAGATGTATGTCTATATCTGCAAAGTCAACCCCGCCGCATAACCAATTTTATGCTTAATCCAAGTGTTTCATTCATTTTCATGCAAATTTTAGAATTCTGCAATTCTTGTTAACCTGGAATGAATTCAAACTTGCATGATACAATAAGAATAATAATGTTAATACTAGTAGACAGCAGAACTCAGTACAAAAATTTTATTTAGATTTATTATTAACAAAAAGTCCTGCAGCGACTCAGCAGGTCACACACACGACTTGAACATCTTCCACGACTCTGCATGGCAGAATATCGTAAAAATAATTTAGAAAACAGGGACTTATATAGATATTCGTGATCGTGAATATGCAAAAGGGTTTAACGTTTTACAAATATATTAAAAGAATAGTGGCTATTATTTGCCCGCTTCTAGTATTATAACTTACCTAGTGACGGTGTTCCTCAGGGCAGGCCAATTAACCAAAAACCACAATTTCATTCCATTTATGCAATTTAATACACTCCAAACGCCTCTAATTAACAATTGGGACAGTATAAATACTCCAGAACTTCCAAATATACTTTTCTCCAGTGAGACCAACTCCGATACTGCCGATTTGAGCATAAGTCTTTCAAACAGCAAGCACAACATTACTTAAACAAACTTTTACTCAAACAACTTCATCGAAGTTGGAATTGATATGCGTCGCAAGCAGGCTGTGCACTAATTATTTCCTGCATCAATTTGGTTCACTTTACTTTGTTGACAATGGATGATGTTTCTCATGTATGAATGATTTCTCTCAAAATTTCCATTATTAAGCAACATATGGCATGTGAACACTTTTCTACCTTTTCCAATAATCTTGCATGTATTTATTCAATTAATTAGGAATATACTGATTCGTTGATTTGTTGATTTACTGATTCACTGACTGATTGATCATCTGGTGGACTAATTAATCAATTCATTCATTAATTTATCAATTAATTAATTAATTAATTAGTGAATCAGCTGATCAGGATGCTCCTGTTCAAAAAAATGAAGAAAACTTGTAAATTCGCAGTTCCTTTTTTAGCTATTTCATGGCTTCGATGATTACATCAATGTGAGCCTATTTTTACAATAGTAAATATCATTTAAATTTATGTGAGACAATAAACTGACATTGCATTTCTTTTCCAATTAGCTTTTTCTATCTTTTGAGTCATCTATATCTTTTTCCGATTTTTTGTGTGATTTTCAATAATTCATTCCCATTTTTTGATGCAGTGTGTGAAACTTCATTCATTTTACTGTCAAGAAGAACAAAACTCCCTTTATAAATGAGATTTTTCGATATATCTGTTGATATTTTTCTGGAGCAATTAAAATAAAATCAACATTTTTAAGCTTCAGTTGCCACTACGATGCAGTTATTACGTATACGTGCTGCTCAACTATTTCCTTTCTTTATGACACACATTTGTTTCCAAGCTTTAGCAGTCAAATAGGCTCTCTTTTAATTCAACTCACCCACGCCAGTGAATCAAGAAGACTTTGTTTTTGCAGATAAAATTACAACACTTTTATTACATATTTTATTTACATTTTTATCACGCAGTTTTTTCTCAAAATCTTTTCGGGCGTGATCAAGTAGCGTGTCAAGGACCAGCCTCCATTGTACACGTTGGTAAGGTGACAGTGTTTTTAACCCTGCTTCCTGTTTGCTGCTGTTGGCTGGTGTTTTTTTTTGTTGGGCCTTAATATTTTTCTCGATAGTATCCTGCTGAAGAAAAGCCACCATCAACCCCTCAATTTCCCTCGTTTGACTTTGGGGAATTCTGCTTCTTTTCAGGGAATATTGATCAAGGCTACTTTCATTTGTGTCTTTCTTCTGTGCTGCCTTTTCTCCAAGACTACTCCTTCTTTCGTTTCAAACTGTTTGGATAATCAAATAGGCTCTTTTAATGCTTCTAACCCATGGCTAGCCAATGTTTTGCTTAACTTACATGACACGCATGTGGCTTAATTCAAAATTATTCAAAAAATTATCAGACATCAAAAATTAGGCCTGAAATCGCGAATCTTGTATCCTGACCATCACAGTTTCCAGTCCGTGACACTCGAGTGTGAAAGAGTCTCGTATTCTCGAGCTTATAAAGCTACCTCTGTCATCGTTCATCATTAGTAATTTACATTAGAATGAGATACATCGTGACAACTTCATATAAAAGGAAGATGATGTGATAAACATAATCCAGAGCAGGGTATCTTCACAACATCTCACGAAGCTGACCATGAGCTCATAAATCTCTGACATCACGCATATATTAGCAGTAGAGGTTAAAATACACAGAAGCCCTGCAAAACCCTAGACCCTAGACGCCCCCCCTGCAAGACACCTAACGGGACTGCATTTAGCGTCACTGTGGGGCTGGACTACATGCTGCATAAAGGTTCTCTTTCCACCCTCCAATATCGGAAGCCGTTAATCTGAAACTGAAACAATGCTTCAAGCCTGCCACTCTTGCGTCATGGCTTTCAGGATTTATATCCCCTTTTATAGAGAATTGAATGTTTATTCAAAAGAGCAGCTCTCTCCTGAAAACCACCCATGAATTCCTCAATTGGAGACCTAAATTACAATCTGAAAGCGAATTTCTCCTAAGTTTCATTTAGGAATATTTTCCAATATAGTATATAATTATAGGGTTTCGTAATGCATTTAAGGACTTCCTTTTTTAGTATTTAGTGTATACACTAAATACTATGATATTATTGTTGCAAAAAATAATAGTTTTGAATACTTAGATAACTCAGAAAAATAAAAGGTCCTAGAGTAGTTTTGATTTGATAGACAAGGCATAATTATTTATAGGTATCTCATTCCTAAAAGTAATCAGACCTTTCGTATAAAGTTTGGAAAGGATTAAAAACAAAAAATGAAAACTGTACACCAGTATTATAGTTTAAAAAAATATTTTGAATGTTGTGACATCATCAGAGTGTTTAAATGTCTAGTAATTTTAATTAAATATGATTGTCAATCCAAGGCAGTCCATTTCACTGGTAAAAAATCTTCATGTCGAAATGACAAAGTGTAAAACTAAATGATGGACCATCAATGTAAGTCTTAATGTGACACCTAAAAATAAACTTCCTTTACTTCACTCTTAGTAAAGCTTTATTAATGAGATTTTACAGTAAAAACTATATTTCTTTAGATCCTAGATTTAAATTTGCGTTCTAATTTCATTGACCATAATAGTGCGAGTATTTTCCTGTATAATCTTGAATATTAACATAATTGTGCATGTGTGTAGTAGAGTGCATACTACCTTACATTCTACAGTATTCAATATGTTGCTTCGTACAGATGACACTACAATATGTAGTCTAATATTTAACTCCGTATACAAAACACACAATACAACCTTTGGAATATTTCTCTGTTCGTGCTGGGATAATCATTTCAATCTTGTGCAAAAAGTTTTAGACTTCAATGAATGGATTCTAATTACTTTGTCATATCAGTACACCTACGATTTAATAATTTCAATCCAAACACTACATTTACGAGCTGCGAAGTTCATTGAAAACTGTTTCATCCAAAACAACATTCTCGCTTTTGTATACAGCGAGACTACGACCCTGACAAAGCCTCTATCATATGCGGCTGCTAGGTGGACATATTTCTGGGTAAGCGTCGCATGGCACAATAAGTCAGATAAGGTATCTGTCTCTAGCAGAACATCTGACCTCCTGCTCTGGCCAATGGGGAAGGCTCTCTAAAAACATATAAGTTTTATATTATTTTCTCGTCGGTCCCTCGACCCACGGGAATAATATGTTAGCCGTCTCCTAACGAGAAAGAGTAACGTTTACAAACAGAAAGAGCATTTTGAGACTTTTTTGGTTCCGTGATGTCGATCACTACAAAATTGATGAGATGAAAATAAACATTTGGATTAAGTTAGTCAATTTTATGTATTTATTATTTTCAAACAATGAAAAGCAATGTCATCTTAATCTCTAGTAGCGAAATGCTTTTATTTCGAGAAGGACAAATTGAGAAACAGTGCACAAATAGTTTGGAAAAGGTTGTTGATTAATAAATCCAGTACTGCAAGTCTGTCCTTAGGTGCGTCGGTTTGTTAGATAAGAGTAAAGGGTCCATAAATGAAGTACACATAACGCAATAAACCTACAGCAGGGAAAATATAGATGATTGTACCATAAATACAACACTGAAGAATAATTCAAGGATCTAGAAATAAAGTACTTAATAAAGACCATCAAAATAAAAAATAATGTACAAATATCATGTATGAGAATTCACTCCCTCGATGTAGGAAATCTGTTTTTATGTTCTGTTTCAGTCTGTCACGTGCTGGCACTGCCTGCCTTGTCATCCATGTGTCGTACGTGCTAAAGAACCGTGCGCCTTCACAGCACACAATGCAATGTCGATAAATTCAAGTTCATGATTTTTTTTCATGCTGCTCACGCGGAGAAGATGAAAATAAGCGTCACAATTGTGTCCAGGACACGTATCAGTCTCTCAGTTGAAAGAAGAGGAAATTATACAGGTCTGCTGTATGTGAGGTGCTGTATGGAAATGGTCAATAATGCAAACGTTGATCTTACCACAGTTGTGCAAGATACATGAGCTCAAAGCCGAGAGAAGCTTTCATAATTTTTCAGAGATAGACCATAGTCTACTCTGTGTGTCGTGAATAAGAATAAGAGTTACGTTCAAATTAATTTATGTGACGTTCAAGTTACACATTATCTTGAAGCTTTTAAGTGAAAAAAATATTCGAATATTATATTGCATGTATTACAGTGTCTGGAATATCATATTTGAGTTGGTAGGTTAAGAAATCAATTTTGTCAGTTATTAACATTTAGGGCAATTCATTTTTGCATGTTATATTCGGTATTTTATTGTTTAAACTATTCCATTCATGGATTTCTCTGTAATTCCTTGAATATAAAATATTAAAAACTGACCGAAGCAAAAATGTTTTAACATTGTATTTTTTTAGCTGTGCAATTTATACACAGGAATTGTAAGCGACATTTAAAAAAATAGCCCAACGAAAAGCTTTGAATCTCTGAGGCGCAGGCGCATGCATATTTTTTTAAGAATCTAGTAGAAAAATGCCTGTTAAGAAAGTATCATATTTAGAGCATGACTCTTAATAGGAGAACAGTTTTCTTATGTTTCAATAATTAAGCTAGATAGAACGTGCCTACAATCAATGATGCTATAATAAAAGCCCAAATTACATGAGATGCATCATACAATTTTGCACCGTCCGCTCAGCTTACACAGGTTTTTGCCACTCGGTCAGAGGGATTACTGGCTAAAAGTTGACGCGAGCTCTTAAGAAAAACAGACTTCACTCCCCCGTGAACTTCTCTTCACTCTATGCCGTGCTACACGAATGACTCACATAGCGCTGTGTCTGCAGAAAACTACCTTTAACTAACCAGGCCTTATACTGGCGGACAACTTGGATACAAGAGAGAGTCTCGTCATCGAGATGGCTATTTATGCAAACTACGTTTTTGAAAACAAGACCAACCATGATTCTCGATGCATGTCACTGCATCGTTTGATAATCATGTTTATAAAAGGCTAAAGAAATGTATACTAGAGTAACGACTCCACTGATCCGCTGATATTTGAATCTGATCCTCACATCTAAATTAGCTATTAGTAAAATTAAATCTGTCAAATATTAGCTCTGGTCTCACGATCAGTTGATCTTCAGATAATCGAGCCACACTTCAACTCCAAGAACCCAAATGGGTCTTGAATATGACTTTGAATTCATAACTTTGTCCATTAAAAACATTAAATAAGGCTGCGCTCGCACTCAAAGCTGCTCAAAAATACTTGAAAACTCGAGTATCGAAGAGGAACTGCGTCTTCAAAGTTTCTGCATCTGACACTAAGAAGCATGATAACTTTTAATTCTTGGTGCCCCTACTTCATTTTACCACATTATCCTATCTATTTTCATTCACCACATTATCCTATTTCCTTTATTTTGAATGTCTATAATTACATAAGAAAAAAAATCGATGATAAAAAACGATAATACAAGATGCGATAACAAAACTTCCTTTTTTGATAGCAGAGCGCTTTGAAAAAAGAAAGTTATGTTGCTGCACCCTGTACGAGACACTGTCTTACTGTGCAAGAGTAAATGCAGACTCTATGTTATAAAAAAGTTACAGCTGCGTTTACAACCTTCTAGCAAACTGATCACAATGTTGTCTCAAATTGCATCAGTAAAATGCTGAGTACAACTGCACAAAGTACATGCTTTCGTAGAAGTAGAAGTTCTAGGTTAATTTGAGAATTTTTGCGATGCCTGTAAAGTTTTCTCGGATCAGTATTCTGTGGAGATCACAACCGATAAGCATCCTTATTTGTAATGATGTCAAGATTCTCAGTTGCTTTTTACTGGCAGTTTAAAAGGATGTAATTTCAGCTGCTATCGCCATCGAGCTCCAGTTTGCAAGGGTTAATGGAAGAAAGAGTTTCTAATTAGCATTCATGTAACAGAATATGTCAGAAAGAAGGAATATTCTACAGAGCAAGTCTCTCCATTCAACGAGAGACTCTTACTACACTCTCTTTGATTGAATTTGCATAGGGCGCGGTTCGTTCGTTTAAAAAAGCTAGAAATTTATTGTTATGTTGCATTTATTGGGTAAGTGAATCCGTGATCGTGAGTGCAGAGTGTAGTAAGGGTGTTTGTGTGTCCAATGAACAAGAATATTACGTATCTAATGAGCGCATGTGCGTGTGTGCGCAAGGGTGTGTTGTTTATGCATGTGTGTTGTGTGTGTGTGTTGGGTGTGAATAGTGTGCCTCGTTTGTGTGTGTTACGTGTGCTTGTATGTGCGAATGAGTGTGTTGTGTGAATTTAATGGGTATAGATTATGCATGTTTGCATATCTTCTGTGTGTGTGTGTACTGTGTACTTGTGTACAAGGGGATAAATGTAGTCTTTTGCTCAGAAGTTTTGACTTCTGAAAGCCTATTTTTTCATCCTTCATTTTGCATTTGAATGACCCAAACACAAAACCATTGTTTGAGTACTGACTAAAAAATCAATCGTCTTTCAAATACGAAAAACTTGTAAATTTAGCATTACGAAGCTACAGAAAGAAAGTTTTATATTGAAGTCTTCTGACGTATCAATGGCACGAGTATCTCCTGTTCAAAAGTTATTGTACTTTTCAAACTTTCAAGTAAATTTCAAGGTGCACTTTATTTAGATTTATACTTTACTGTACAATCATTACGAAATAGAGAAAAAATGCCCCTGCGTTAAATTAACCTTACTGAATACGCTAGAAATATTTTTGAAAAACACATTGTATATATTTTCTCAGTGAAAAACAATGAGAACAAAACTGCAGTGAACAACAACAGCTATTCTTGGATCAACCTTCCCTTTTCTTTAGAAAAACTGGGGCTCTCATTTACTTGATGGAGGAAAAATATATGGTCAAAAATAGGGAAGCTCCTGGTCATGAAGGTTCGTGTTGTTCAAGGACAAAATTACAGGACGAGTCAAGTGAACTAATATCTTGAGTGATCAATGCTTAGTATTTGATTCAGAATAAGGTTGAAAATAAGGTTGAAAGAATAATAGTACAATTTAGCAATCGATACTTTTGGGAACAAAAATTTCAGCCTGTTTCACTAATATCATTATTTTTTCCATATACTGACAATCGTCACATATTTTCCTTAAATTGTATACAAATAAACTTTAGATAAAGAACATAGTTTATCATACCGAGAAATTTGAAAGTTATGCCCATATCATGCTTTCTTTTTTACCCTTCCATTCACAAGAACACAATTGATTAAATCTTTCAGTGTACAGCTCATGCTGTATAGTTTTGTGAGGTATCTTAATATTACAAGATATACCCGTTAATATGTTGCAACTTCAATTTTAAAAAAAGGAAGGTTTGGAAATAGTCAAGGATAAATGTATTTAAATTCTCCCACAAAATTTCCGTCCTATTCTATCAGAAATAGGACACGGACAGACCACAAATTCTAATGAACTACTTGGAACTTTGCATCTGTTTTCAGTGAACTCGTGATTCTGCTTCAGAATGCAATAATCTGCTTTCATTGGCTTGAAAAGAACAGTTGCTCATTCTTGAGCTCAAACCCAATTCCTGAGCCCCTACAGTAACAAATATATTTTTTGCTGGATTTTCTGATTTAGTGATTAGTTATGTTTCAATAATAGTTATTTTTTCACTAGATATTTATTTGCACCAATTAGATTTCAAAATAACCTAGGAAATAAAATGATCAGAAACACTTCAGCAGGAACTCCATCTCAGAAACAATTCTAATTACTTTCTGAAGTAGGAAATAGAATGTAGAATTCTTTCCGTTCGAAACGATTTTACATCGTAACGAATCTTAAGTGAAAATAACCCTACATAATTACACAAAATGTTTATCTTTACCGATAGAAATGATAGCCTAAAATTAATTTTCACGGCTTGAAAGATTTAATTTTGGTTCAGTGAATATAGTGATATATTCATCCTCGTCAACAGAGTATTCAGTTCAAATAGTTTTTCGCCAAGATAGTCCAAACACATCTTCACAGCAGGTAATCCAGTCTGAAATTGGTTTCACCGGCAAAGAATGTACTCTGAAACCGATGCTTTCTCACTGGAAACGCCAAAAATTCCACTTCACGATCAATTTCAGGTTACATCTTGCAGCAAAACTTCCTAAGAGCTCATTCGAGGCTGATCGGTAAAGAAAAGAATTCGTTCAGGACTCGCTTGACATCAAACGAGGGCAAACTTTTTGAAAAACTCTCTCAAATTCTTGTTATTTGAGCGCAAAGATGCTGTGCTGGCCAGCATTCGTGGAAGGGCAACGCGATACCGACACGGGAGTTAATTCACTCGAAATTAGTGCTCTCCAGAGAACAGCAGACGTCCAAACAGCACGTGTGAGGACGAAACGAGAACAAAATTCCAGACAGAGGGAGAGGGAAATTGTGTTTGGACAGAGAACATGGGAGTTAACATGACAGTGTTTGCGTTAGAAAGAGAGAGAGATAACATGAGAGTTAAAGGTCATGTTAATGTATCCTTTGTGAATCTCAAGCAACAATAATTTTCTTCAAATTATGCGTTTTCTAAAAAAAACGCCCATTAGTAGGATACATTTCGTGATAACGAGTAGGAGTTATTTCACATGAAAACCTTGCTTCTGGGCGTAAGACACGTTCCAGGATGTACTCGTATGTAGGTCGTTAGGAACATGCGATGTTTGTGTGAAAACTGAATGGATCTAACGAGAAGATATATAAAAGAATAAAAGCATGATTTTTATAGCGTGAAAGTATGACCTACTCGAGGAATAGAATTTGTGCATGATGTACTTAAGGAAGCCATGATGGAGGCGTATGGCATAATTGCGTGCAATCGAAACCTGTATTATAAAATGTAGCATTCTGCATCCGAGAAAAGTCGTAATGGATCTCAAGACAAGAAAATACTCCATATATTTAAAAAATAGCACACCTAAGTATACAGAAAATTATTAGAAAATTAAATCACTAATATGAGAAAGCGAATATTTTTCGGTGTGAGGACTACGTGATAATCATAATATCGCCTAGTTCCAGTTATTATTGCAGGATGGCTTTCCTCGTCCGTACTCTCTTCAAACGCCGTATGTTCTGAAATGAGAGCTCCATATCTCAGCTTTATCCAGAATGACGGATATTTTTTCCGAAAATATTCCGCAAAAACATCCTGTTAGAGCCCACAGGCCTGTAATTTAGACCAAAAGCTTTGTTATTCCAAACACAAAATTCATCTGTTTTGAGGTCGTAGGGTTTTCCTATTACCCAAAATTTTACAATGTTTTTCCCCAGACAAAAGACTACCAGTTGTTCTCATGTGTTTGAACTCTATCTAAATTTTTTCTGTTATATTTCCGGTGGTTTCTGACCATAACTTAGACTTCCATCAGCCCAATTATGTCTCTTCTTCTACACAACTTACTCTTCAACGGTAGTGGGTCTAGATGAGTTACGTAGCTAAAGTTTTTGCTATATTTTTTCAGCAGGGACAAAATTTTGAAGCATGACTCGTTTTACTAGTTTTGAGAGGGAATATGACGATACACAAGTCTTCAAATAATCCAAATCTAATAAAAGACAATTGAATGCAGTAGGATGAAAGGAGCAGTATTGAAATCGGAGTAGTGAGAGTAAACCTCTATAATAATCGAGCATCCTTGCTGAGTAATAAAACGAATAATTGCTCCTGTACAAAACTAATGTTACTGTTTTCAATAACCCAATTTCAAATCTGTATTTATAAAGGTTTCACGGTATGCTGACAAGGATAATAGCGAAAAATAAAACTAAGGAAATACAAACATTGGTGTATTTACCATGGACTATCTTGAACTCAAGCTATGAACATAAGAAAGAATCTGGGTACGTCAATTGTTTCTCAGCCGAAAAGTTACAGTATTTGCTTGAAAATCTGCGCGTTTGAGTAAACTTGATGAATTATATATACGTATATGCAGCAACTGAATCACAGCCCATATACACCTCTCCTGCTGTGCTGTATTGCAAGTTCCCCAATATTAATTGTGTCGCCTCGTTACGAGTACATATCTGTAGTACACAACCACATATCCCACTCCATTTCATGCAACCATCATTTTTTTGTCATAATATTTGCTCTGCAGTCCTAATTCTTGACGTCGTTGCTGTAGTGTTGTACTGCGGTGTGTCTAGCATGTTTATTTGCCCAGTCTCGCTGCTGCTGCTGGATGTTTCGTGGCACGCTGGAATACCCTCATGTTCTTCCTCTCCTCAAACAAATGAAAAGTTATAGTCGGGCGTAACGGCCGTGGCCTGGCGTGTTGGTGCTTGTTCATTTGTTCTCATGGGATGCAATCGTCCCTCACGGAGCTCACTTGTGGGACACTCAGTCCAGCAATAAATACGATCCACCTAAAACTGGTTCCCAATCTGGTTTCTCTAGAACGGATTGGGTTCCAGCGTCGATCGACTTTCATTTTCAAGTCTGGATATGTGGTAAAATAAACTCAAATTATTGCTCCGGAAGGCAAAATGACGAAGTGTGTGAGAAAAAGCAATGGCTGGAATGGCAAAACCGCCACATGTACACAACTGTAAACTGAATGTTTAAATGAATGTATTACTAGTAGAGTAGACTAGTAGTACATGTAATGCATTCGACAGCAATTTGGATGGCACTTAGGTCACTCATTTATGTTTAGTTTATTATAATGTCACATTTAAGTAACAATATAAAATCAATAAAATCGTGGACCATCGTAATCCTAGAGTGACACTATCTTAAGTACTTCTTAAACAATCGTTATCCTTACTCTGAGACTAAGCAAGACTATCGTGAGACAATCGTGGAAGCACCGTAAGACTACCATCCTGTAATATTAAAGTGAGTCAGAAAAATTATCCTCCAGTATGACTCGGCAAGTCCCTTAGAATCCAAGGATGTTAGACTAGCAGAAGCTATGTACACACGTTGTGGCAAGAGCAACGCAAAACACGAACATCAGCAAACAAGGAAACTGCTGAAAAAATCTGTCGAAGTTTACATCATTCCACCAACCATTTCGGTTTTTCTCGTCCAAACTTACCAATGATCCTAAACTGACTACCCAGTTTACGATGAAAATAGGACAAATACGTGCGTTGTTGCAGAGTCGTTTACTTCATGTAGTGACTGTTTCTGACCCCCGTAACGTTCATGTAGTGACTATGTAACTGACCTCCGTAACACTCATGTAGTGACAATGTTACTGACTTCTGTGACACTCAAGTAGTGACTATGTAACTGACCTCTGTAACGCTCATGTAGTGACTATGTAACTGACTCCTTATAACGTATTCAGATTATTCAGGTGACAACATAACACAATAGCCTGCAGGCGGGTAAAAGTTTTTAAATTATTCCTTCTCATACATGAATAAATTAATGAAAGAACATAGACAAGATGAGCCGGGAATAAATGTACCCAATGTCAATTTGTTCCATTTAGAGGAATTTCAAGCTAGGTTCTCGCTCGTCTGATTCATCAGCTCCTATGTATCTTGTCTCATAACCATGATGTCTCATATATTAAGCCTCACCAACCATAAGGTGTCAGATGTTAGGGTCTCATTCATCGGGTCTCATTTGGCGAGTTTTATTCGTCGGGTCTCATCAGTGAGTCTCACATGCTGAGTCTCATCATCAGGTCTCACCCATCGGGTTTCATATCTCGAGTCTCACCAGTTAGTTTCCCTGCGTTGCGTCTAGTGAACTAAATCGCTTCGTCCTGCCTAGAAAACGACAGTTATTTTCGCTCAAGTTTTAATTGCTGCACATTTAAGTTTGTTCATCATGGTCGGCTTGCTGCTTCAGTGAGCTCATTCACGCGGCATCCACTGCCATCAAACTTTGCCTAAAAGTATTATTCTCAAACTTCACGCCTCGCTTTTTTCTCGCAATTTGAAATTGGGAAACCTAAACAAAATAAAGAGCAAGCGTGAGGAAAAGGTCAAAGCATAACTACAATGGTAAGTGGCGACGATTATTTTATTTCATTTCGGTTGCGTAATATTTGTTCATGATATTACACGAAGTGAAAGCATCTGAAAAGCCAATGTTCCCCGGTTGCTGTTTGTTCAAATACTATTATATCATTAATTTGGCTCAATTCTGAGACAAATAATTAACTTGGTATCGGAAGCTAGAAAATGTAGAACTGCTTTATTCAAATTATTTCTAGTGGCTATCAGCCGTTGTGATGAAACAGTATTTTCGTGTAGCATCATAAAATATTTATTACATTCACTTTTTAATAGGTAATGGAAGCACCACAAAGTCAAGCCACAGCATAATGTCCTATGTCCAGACAAGCACTCACATCCGTTGAGGGACTTCTCCCTGTGCTTGACGTGAGTCTGACAAGTTTGAACAAGTTGGGGCAGTGGAAGCTGCCAACGGCTTTTCCTCAAGTTTTGCCTACTATCCGAAGTTCCGTTGCTAATCAGGTGAGGGGGAAGGCAAACTTTGACCAGGATTTGACGCCGGGAAGCTGATAAATGAATTTACTGAACAAAATCTGGAGCGAGTCCACACGAGCTGCAAATGACGGATTGATGCATACCTAATTTTGCCCGTCGTATATCATTACATGAGTTCGCTTGCTGCGAATGGATCTCACTTCACTTTTAGGGGTAGATATCAGCTTCAGGCTCACTCAATTAAGTAATAGGTGTAAATTTGAGTTTATTAGTTTTCATCATCGGTATCTCCTGTATATATATACAACTTAAACTCTCCAGACTTTCAAAGAAATATATGCTGTTATTCTGAATATATTTTTACGCTTTCACTCCAGTTTAAAGCTAAGATATTTAAAGCATTATGTCCTGTAGGAAAGAAACTTATGGTAGGAATAAACAAAATCTTACTGCTCTATTATCTTGGCAGGAAAAGTACTCAGTCATGCTTCTCTAAATCTTTTATCATTGATTTGCTTCAGGATTAAAGAATTGACGGCATTTTAAATGCCTGGGGTGTAAGTTTTTAGGTACTAAAGAATGCTCAAAAGCACACTTTAAACAAATGCTATACATTCGACCTCCACTCTTCAATTTCAACCTGAAGTGTGGAACAGAACATGAAAGTATTTTCTTTTCTCTTAACTATTTAGCTTCTGAAAAATCCGTTAACATACGAGAATGAGCTTCAAAGACGATTATTCGCTTGTTGTTAAGTTAGAACTTTTAAAACACTTCTCTATCATCTCCCAATTATGACTAAACAATTGTTTAATAATTATGAACCACTCAACGGCTCTCACAAGCATGTGAAAAGGTGGTATAACTGTTACGTTAAGCAATGATTTACTGTATAATAGTGTAATTTGCTGCATCCACTTTACCTCTTGTATACGAGGAATCTTCAAGGAATATAACTGTTTAAACACGAACAACGCAGCATTAACGAGAGACCGCGCGCGTTCACGGTTAATAAGGGGCTTCAGTTTACAAGTGATCGTTGTTAGTTATTACTCAGCACTCTGATGTAAGCGATGCACTCATGCGTTACGTGAAGCAGCGTCTCTCCTCAACTGAGGAAAGCTTCTCGTTAAGTTTTAAAGTGATTATTTGCAGGCATGTATATGTTTTTATCATCTAAACAGGTAATAATCAGAAGGAGCAAATTCAGGGAATGGAGGATAACGCAAAATTTTTTCACTGAGATCGTTTAAAAAACGAATTGTGTGTGAGGAGGTGTTAGTATGATAAAAAATTGAACTCTTTCTGGTCACTAAACATGAACACTTTTTGATGAAAGGTTGTTTAAACGGTGAAGTAGACTGCTGTAGATGTAAACATTCTACTGTTACTTTCGTTCAACGTTCTACAGCGAACAAAAAATGATCTTCTTTGTATTAAGTCTTCCTCTTTGTCGTTAAACATGTTTCTGACGACAGAACATTTAAAGATGGATCTTTTCTTTCTGTATGATCTTTCTTTCATTCTTTGCACAATCCCCATCAGCTCTCTGAAAGCACCAAGTGTTTACGTGATATTTATTAGCAGCTCATGAAACAAAACATGTTTCGTGTGATCTTTGTATATGTATGGACCAGCATAAGGCTAGATATGCCTAAATACTGTGAAATGTAGTTTTATAATCGAAAAAATATTGAAAAAAAATTACTCATTGTAATAATTAAACAATACGAATAAACATTATTTTCAAGAGAAACGGTAATTTTTTCAGGAAAAATTAAACATTACTCTTTTTCAATCTATCACTTTATCCCTCAGTTGACTTACATGAAATTGTTAATAAATAATTAAAATATTTACAATAAATAAACTTACAATTCACACATTTAGTGGTTCAATTTTTAAAACATTGTTTTTGAAATATGGAAGTTAATGCAAACAATTTTTTATGGATTAGCCAATGGAAACCTCGAATATCTAATAATAAATAATCTATACGGTCTAAGCCTCTTATTTGGAGGCTGCCAATGTAATGGAGCCTTGGCACAGAGCCAGCGTGAACAGACGTAGCTCACTTTTGCAGCATTTCAAGTCTATCAGTTCGAGGCCAGACATTGTGGCACTTGAAGTATCTATGCTACATTTCTCGTTCTTAACCCTTTCACCCTGGATGGCACACATATGTACCAATAAGGGATCCAATTATGGAATATACTCCGTGGTGAAAGGGTTAATGTACGCTCAACCGACACAGCAAGTTAGTGAGAGTCATGCAAGGTACTGCAAAATTACAAACATCAAATTTATGTCTCTGCTGGTACGGAACATTATGAAGCACTATGCTCTTAGTGGGAGAAGTGTCCACAATACATTACTTATAATATATGTATACCCGTTTTGATTTCAGTTTAATAATTTTTCTTCAGCAATAGATAGGAAGAATTGGAATGGATACATATTATAGAGATAGAGAGAGAGAGATAGAGATACACTGTCTATTATATTTGTAGATGATTATTTACCGCTAAGTATACAGGAGTAAGCTTTCACAAGGCTTAATGAAATTAACTCAACAACTGTGCTGAGAATTTTCTAAGATGAAAACACTTTAGAAATACTAATTTTCTAACTTTTTCTACTCGCATCAAATAATTATTTCCTGAGCTCACAGTCAAAAATGTAAAACAAGAAATACGGGCTTAAGTAAAAAACTTTTTAGAACACAATAAGAAAATGCTCTAGGATTTATTTTACAATAAACATCCAAGTCAAAATAAATCGCACACTGACTTTTAATGCATTCTATGTTTCTTCTCTGCATTTTTCTGAAATATTTATTGTAGAAGAAAGTTATATTTCGATATTCTGTAGTGTTTCGGACGTGAAAACCACTTGATATAAATGGTACAACTGTCCTAGCTGCAAAAATGAAGACACGAAAAAAATCAGTAACACCATATGGTCCTAGATGCAATATCGCTTGCATCAAAAAGACAAATCAACGCGGGATACCTCTACGGAAACAGGTCTAAGCAGAAGAACTATACAGGAACTATTGATCACATGAAACATCATGGTGAAGCCAGAGCATCACGTTGCAAAGGTAGTTGGCATAAAATTCTAGATGAGGGAGACAAACGTTCCTTGAAGTGGTTGGTCAAAAATTCGGCGTTGGTTGACACAGCAATTAACCAACAATTTATATGAAAGTCCGAAAGCAATTCCTCTGACGCTATGCATCGTGAACTAAAAAACTTGAGTGTACGCTGCTTTACCTCAATCAAGAAGCCACTTGTATCTGCAATAAATACGAAAATGGGAAAAATAAATAGGAAATTTGGGCTCAATTTGCCAAAAAAAGCCATCAAAACTGGACTGTTGAGAACTGAGACCGTGAATCGTGGGCAGATGGATCGAGCTGTACTCTCTTTCAGCGAGATGAGGACATAAGAGTGTGCTATGACCCTCACAAAACAATGGATTCATCGTGCATCGTCCCCTCTCTGCGAGCATCTGGTGGCAACGTAATGATCTGGCGGTGTTTTATCAAAGCTTGACGTGCATCTGCGACTTTCTGCGACTTCAAGATGACGTCCAGCGACTATATGCAAATCTTTGATGGCTGAGTTCAACCCTCACTGGAATGATATTTTCTCTCCTCACGTCAAGTTCCCGACCAGTATACTGGAACTCTTGGGTTCTCAAACTGCCAAGTGCAAGCCTCTGCACTTGACGTAGCGACGAGGGAAGGTCCTTGTCAGTCGTTTCATATTTTAACATTAATACAAAATCCATTGAGCAACTGAAATAACTGAAAAATATTCAAGAAAATTTTTTGGGGTGCTGCGAAGAATTCTTTTATATTTTGATGAAAGGAGAATCAAATGATGGCAATTCGACAACTAATGTACTGTTTCAGTCAACAGATGAATTTCGTTTAAAGAATCTTCATTGAACGTGATGTGGCCCTCAGAAGAATAAGATGCATAACATTCAAAAATTTGTTAAAGTTATCAAGTTTACAACTAACTTAACGTGTACGAGAGCTCAGTTTCAGCACGTGATTCAGTATTTATTACATTCTGTAGAAATGTAAAAAATTTAATCCTAAGACTGAAAGCTTGGTCCCCTTCAAAAGGGATTGTTTTCTTGGTTCCAACTCGTATTGTTGTGTAGGACTGCAATACACAACTCGTATTGTTGTGTAGGACTGCAATACACAACTTGTATTGTTGTGTAGGACTGTAATACACAACTCGTATTGCTGAGTAGGACTGCAATGCATAACTCGTAACATTGTGTAGGACTGCAATACACAACTCGTATTGTTGTGTAGGACTGTAATGCACAATTCGTATTATTGAGTAGAACTGCAATACACAACTCGTATTGTTGTGTAAGACTGCAATGCACAATTCGTATTATTGAGTAGGACTGCAATACACAACTCGTATTGTTGTGTAAGACTGCAATGCACAATTCGTATTATTGAGTAGGACTGTAATACACAACTCGTATTGCTGAGTAGGACTGCAATGCATAACTCGTAACATTGTGTAGGACTGCAATACACAACTGGTATTGTTGTGTAAGACTGCAATACACAACTCGAATTGTTGTGTAAGACTGCAATACACAACTCGTATTGTTGTGTAGGACTGTAATACACAACTGTAACTAGCAATAGTAAAAAGCTCAAATTCTAAGCGAGCCATTCAGCTAATTTAAATATAAAATAGAATAAAATAGAATACGGCAACAAGTACGAGCTGTTTAATCCATTCTTGAGTGTCTACCCAAGTCCCATGTCGTATTTCACGCTTTCTGGAGTAACTGTCATTCAAGAATCATGTACAGCACGTTTGGCATGTCATACTTCTGAAAATAGTTAATAGTTGAATCCTACTTTTCACTTTTTGATAGTCAAGTATGTGATCTATGTACATATCTAATTTTGATAAACGGCTACACACCTTTGAGAATGAACCCAGTCTCACAACATTTCAATAACATGTTTCTAAGTAACTTTTTCGTCGTCAATCATTAAATTGTTTATTGAAAAGATGTTCTTTAGAACGATTATAAGATCATAAAATCTCTCAATTAAGTTTAGATAATCTCGTAGTGACAATATTGTAATAAAATGTTCATGATACGTAATAAAATGACATTAATATTATACTGAATTGTTTTCCAGGGAGCTTCTGTCTTTGTGGCAGTAGGCAACTAAGGCGTCAAAGAACAATTCTATTGCAATACAAGGCACGGATATTCCTGGTTAAAAATGCAGTAGAGCCGGGACAGAAGAATGAAAAGAGTGTAAAAAATCACTGCTGACGAAGAGAATGGACAGAGGGAAAAATCTTGGCTAATTGTAACTACAGGAAAATTCTGCAGACGAGTGGAAGTTCATGGAAGAAGTGAAGAGAGTGAGAGAAGGATAATCGGAGGGAATGCAAACTGTGTAAGATGGAGACGGAAGGATGACATAGAACATATACACATAACGTGTTAGTTGAAGAGATAAACACTACAAGTACACGTACAGGCAACCTCAACAGACTTGCATCAGGCCTCATGTCCAGTTGGTGTACTCGTACTTATACGTACTGAAGAAGTGAAGTGGCGACATAAATTTTTAAATTAATTAATTTTTTCTTTGGAAACTTGGCTCCCTTATGATTTTCATATTATATAGTTTTGCAGTACATTAAATTAGATTTCCAAACAGCCTCTTTTAAAAATTGACTTACTCACCGTTGTTTCATATCGAGTGTTGACCTCCGACCGCCTTACTCATCGCTGTGTTGTGCTCCAGGAGTCAGCAGCACTCAACAACTTTCATTCAAAACTCATACCGAATACCATGGTTATCAAATTACAGGACAGCCGTCGATAGCTGCGGATTTTTCTAATATATACGAAAATTTACTGAATTTAACGTTGCAAATAGACGGTGCAGGCTTCAAAAACTATATCAGGTATTGACCTCAACTTTTCCAATGTTTTAGAGTCATGCCAACCAGCTTGATTGTCTAATAAATATTTCGCTCCGTCTGTGAGTGAGTTTAAAGAACGTTCATAACAATTTCCAATTTGAAGCTGAATTTATTGCTTGCCTTATGAATGTGATAAATCTGCACAGAGTTTAACTTTAATTAAATATGAAAGAAAAGAGAACTGAGATCTATTTATTAGAACTACGATATTTTTTACAAAATTATTGCAAGAATAGTCTGTGACAACCATGCCAGCTGCCAGTTGGATTGAAATAATCGCGTGTTTTGAGTGCGTGTGTGCTTGCGTGTGAGCACATCTAACATAAAGTGAGTCTTTTGTTTGTTGTTTAAAAAGTAAAACTAAATTGCACTGTTAATTTAACGCCCGTTAATGCATGTCTCTTCCACTTGAGCATAGTTCTGTGCAGTGCCTGCCACGTTTAATTTTATTTTATTTTGTCTGTCTGTTTAATTCTGTGCGGCTGAGTCTTGTATCCTGGATTGCGTTCTGGCCAAGAGGGCTCGCTATAAAGCCATGAGTCATAATTCAAAAACTGGTAGTCTCATTTAATTCAGAATTTTGAACTTATGTTTGCTCATTTTATGATGCTTATTCAAGAAATATTCTTGTGTCATTTGGTTTATCTTAATTACAAAGAAGTTGACGTTAGCAAACACTAACGTGTGCCCACACACACACAGAGTTGGATTTCTCATTTAATGATGATGAAGTAAGGGAAGGCTTTTAGCATTTAGTTTCTGGTCGTAAATTTCACTTGTGTGACAACTCACACTGAATTTTTGTTCTTTCTTTTGTAACCAAAATTAATGGGGGTTCCGATGTTGATTGCTGTTGTTAATTTTCTCAGCAGCAAATGAAAGACAAAACATTCCCAAGATTTGTCATCGTCACATTCACTTTATCTTCACCTGCGTCACTTTCACATTACATACATTCAGTTTTCACTTTCACATTCACTTCATAAACACACATGCACCACATTTACTGCCGAATCACCTAGATTTTATACACATTTTATTCCTGTGTAAACAAGAAGCAAAAAACTGGTAGAAAGAAACAATAAAGTAAACTATTTTGTTTCCATGGAGTTATAATACGTAGAACATTAACAACAATTCATTTTGAAGCCCAATTTCGAGAATGGAAGACAAAAAAGAACGAAAAGATGCATGAGGACTAGTTTTGAACATCAAACGAATTTGTAGTTAAAATAGAAAAAAAAACATAAGCATGAAGATTGGTCTAAGACAGTGGTTCTCAATCTGTGGTATGCGTACCACTAGTGGTACGCGAGGGCCTTCCAGGTGGTACGCGAACACTTTCGGGGTCATGAACAATTTTTATGTTGTTATATTTTACTTCACAAAATGTTTATTGCCTAACATAGGGTAATCTGGCAACGATTTGTAGTTAAGTTAGCAAATCTTAGTTGATTTGCGTGTTCTACTTGTGCAATTATGGAAATAAAGTGATATCTGATCGAATTTAGTTTCTCTGGAACCAGGTGGTACGCGGCGACTGTACGGGACCTCCAAGTGGTACTTGATCACAAAAATTTTGGGAACCACTGGTCTAAGAGATCTATTTCTTTTGATATGCCCTGAACTGTACGGTATAACGGCAATCAAACAATCCGAAATATGTGTGCTTAAACTTGTGTGAAGTGCGATTCACTGTGGCATTCTATTTTATTTATTTACGACTGTGATTCAGGTAAAGATGATTTAACATCATTCAATTCTTAAAAAAGAATTATTAAGATGTATAGTAACAGAGTTTAGCGTTCTAATTTTCATAGATTCGATCATCCAAAAATAGGGAAGTTTTAAATTTCACGTGCGATTCAGTGTATTTCTATGACAGCAAGTTTATAGATGAGGCCCTAATTATTTCATCCGGATTTTGTCTCTGCTAATTATGTATCAGGATCACTATCGTGTAAAATACAGATTATTGGCGCTAAACAACTATAAAGTCCAGCACCCTGCAAATCTTCAACTTAACTTTGTGGAAACCTTGCATGCTAATTTCACACAAAGTGAACCGTTGACTTAACACAGGCCGCTGCTTATGAGTAATGAACGTTAATATACAGCTCGTAATCGCGCAAGCAATCATCATGATGTCAATAATTGAGTGGCAGCCATGACACTTCCAAGTGCAGTTACGCCCTACAAACTACCACTAACATGTCGACATGGTTCAACGAATCAAACATTAGAATCCAGTCTACGGACTTACGTTTCCAAGCTTAATAACTGTTAGGTTTACGCGCTGTAATGTCGGAAACGATTTATGATATATGTAAGCTAGTTTCAATATAATTTGAAAAAGCATAGCTGCTTTTTTGCATTGAATGATCATTTCAAGTTCTATATTGATGGAACAGAAGAGTGTATTGCACTCGGTAGCGTTGCAGCTATGCCGTTTGAGAGCACGTTCTAGGGAAATGTTGTTGCCGGAGCAAGGACCTAATCGGTTGCACCACAGCCTATGGAGAATTAACAGTGTGATCCATAAAATTATTCAAGATTTATATCGACTGCATTCATGACAGAACATCCAGTGTAATATATTGTAGATCAACAGTATTACTGCAGCATTAAGGAAGCGTTGAATACAGGAGCGTTGGAACGCATGTTTGTAACACGATGATGTCTGTTAGCTATGCATTCAAGTTAGTAGCCTTCGATGAGTATTTTACAAATCCATTGGGTGTCCATAAGATTTTGGAATCCTGCTGGGCACAGTTTTAGAACGCAGAGATCTCTACTTCGTACTAATATTCAAGGAACTGCAATAAAACTTTTTTGAGAATTCTTCAGTTGGAGTTCCGAATGTTTCGAGCAAATACAAAATGCAAGCAAGTTTTCAACATTAACTTCCAGCTTCAGCACAACTTTGGGTTCCTCAAACTCCACAAATTTTACGGAAATTATTCCTCAGACGAATGAGCGTTTAATGTCAGGAAGTTAATTAGTAATGAAAACTCTCGGAAGAGCGTCATTGCGTTAGGAATATGCGTCATAAAGTGGCAGTTCTGGAACTTTAGTCATGAACTCAAGTCAAATAGATCATAAAATGACCTCCAATTGCTCTCTGAACTGTGCCACTCGTCGTGGTCGACTTCCTGCAAACATTAGTGGAATCATTTTGAGATATTCATTTGCCATGAATGCTTACACATGTTTTGGATCGCAAACGGATGTATTTATAGTCCCATGTGGGTTTTAAAAATTGAGAAGCGTCTTGTGTCATTTTTAATTTGTGAAAAATAAATCAATAGAAATAGCGCTGTAGTTTTATACATAGGCATTCATTTCAAGAAGTTTCTTACGTAAAAATTACTAAAAACTATGAAGCAGCAGATCTTGCATACTCCAAATGATGGTAGCTGTTGGTTCTTTCTATAAGAAAGAATTTTAAATGTTTTGAAACTTAAATGTCTTAACGAACGTGCATGTACCAGTATACATTTTGTTCCACGACTGCTCACACATACAGCACATGATTGGCAGCCATTCGACATTAGGATTTCTATTATCACCATCACTAGAAAGACTAACATTAGACAAACTCTTCGGTAATTTTCTACAAACTATTTCCTTGACCAAATTATAGATATGCCCTTGTATGAACAGTGTCCTGGAAATATTCCCATGCAAGAGAGACTATTAATTGTAAAAATGATGTTCCGCTTGTTCATAAGCCAGAATTGAGAAGCACGTTACTGTTCAGAGCATACACAGTGTGTAGTAGCTGGACCAACTTGTATTCATCAATTATTAGAGTCAAACGATGATTAATAACCAACTATTTTTCCCATATACATTAATTGATACAAAATTAATAAGTTTCTAAAATGAATTTAAGGTAGAGGCACTACTACTAGTCACAACAACAACAGCCTTTTAAGACCTGGATGTTATTATTATTGAAATCCTTAGCAGCTTTTCGAGACTATGTATGTCCTAGACTTAATAAATTTCGTAAGGTTTGAAAATTAACAAAAGAAGTTTTAGTTGCTTTGATATCCTGCAAACCCCAGTAGTGAGAATAGAACATGACAGCAAGAACTAGCCGTTTGGTTTTTTCTTGGGCTGCTACCCAAGTCCCATGCCGTATCATGTCAGAGTGTTGGTTCTGTTAGTTCTGACATCCTACTAGCCAGACTAGTTCTCAAATTTTGCAGGCAGGCCAGATTACCTCTGACATCATACAGACAGACCATAATAGTTCTAAAATCTCGCAGGCTTAAGCAGTTCTGACATCTTGTACGAAGGCCAGAGTAGGTTTGAAATCCTGCACGCAGACCAACGTAACGCCGGCATAGTGCAGGCCGGAATCACAAGAAGCCTAGTAATCAAGTAATTAGACGCTTCAAAACCGCGTTAATTGCTTTGCTTCTCTCCTTTCCTCGTTGCCTCAGTGATATTCAGGGTGAAAGGCAGTGCACGATCAACTTTTAATAAGGCCATGAAAGGAAGGCGGGGGAAAGGGTATGGCGGAGAATGGTAAGGTACTTAGTCTATACAGTGAATTTTAAGCGTCTCTGTTAAGCTTCATGAATAATCTTCTCAGAAAAATGAGGAATATCAAGCCTAGGTGTGGATAATTGAAATTTTGCAAGATGTGTTCATGTGTTCAAACGTTATCTGGCTATCACAGCGATCACGAAAACTTACAAATAGATGCCGGGCTTATGTTCCCATTTAATCACTTCACTTTTGAAGCACACTTCCGTGCGTTCAAAATTAAATTTCAAATGTTTTACAGTGTTCTATAAGAAACTAAAGTCAGTTTTGGGAGGAAAAAATTTCAGTAGGTTCTTCAAAATTATCTTATTGTAAAAATTTGCGCGAAAAGCATAAATTTTGCACCATGAAATCAATGATGAAAATGAGCTTCACAAATGGCGATTAAAAACAATTAAGTTCATATCTGAGTTTGAATTTCAGAAACAAGTTATTAAAGACAATTTTAAATGCTTCACAATGCAGGGCTTCAAATTATTACTGTGTTAATTACTGTTGAGAGAAACAATTCTTTTTGCTTTTAGAAAACTTACTCACACGCATAGATGTTTTCCAACTTGTCTCACAGAAACAAAAACTCAAGCATTACACATGAATGCACAAAGCTTATAAGCAATAAGTCCTTTAGATCGTCTCTTGGAGTATTTTATCTTCCATGAGGCAATGAGAACATCATCGACGGTTTCCATTCTGCAAAGTGGCACGGAGGAGCGGATCGGAAAAGTCGTCCGGAAAATAAATCTGTCGGCACTGGGACTATTGCCCATCCAAGCAAGGCCCACGGAAGTAAAGGAGTCTTTTGTAAAAGCTGTGCCTCCTAACCTGGAATCCCAGGGAAAAAATCCTGCGCAAACAGACTTCGTGAACGACGCAGACAGGTACAGAAACACGGTTGGAATAGCCAATAAAAGAACACAATAGAAAATTGTCCCCACCCAAGGGTTGTGCAAGCATGGAAACACGTACAAATATAGACAGAGTATAAAATCCAATATTTTCAGAGAATTTGAACAATCGAACTGCGGTGTCTTGGTGATTTAGGTCTTCATTTTTGTGAAGCTAAGGTCGAAAACCCCGTCGTACTCACAACGTAAAATTTCCATGTTGTAAAATGTACGTCGTAACTATCGTTCTTTAGGTTCATTGACGATTACGATTATCTGGATTTATACACTTCAAAATTCTCGGTGTCTAAAATGTGAATTATATATATTACAAATTTAAACACGTTGAAATGATTTAAAAGTAGTTGGTATCTGAATCGTCTAAAATAAGAAAACTGGATTCCCTAATTTTTAAATATATAATTTATTAATGAATACCTCGATAATATTCATATATCTTTGAATCTCATTACCTTCGGTGTCCAGTGACATGATGCAAATAAGTTTTGAATTCTGCTCACTAATTCTTAACGTGATATTACAGCTCATACTAGAAACATTGACACAAAACAGTAAGTGAATGAGTGCTTACATAAAAAAGCGAATATTATTGACATAGAGGACAATATTCAGTGTGGAACTAAACACTGACCTTTTTCATCTTGAAAATAAGCTCATAAGATAAGTATCAGGTAGAAAAATAATGAAAAAATTCCGGTGTGCTTCTTTTTTAGCTTACATGCTTAGAGTATATCGTGCCTAAAAATTGTTTACATAATTGTATTTCCTTCGTAGTAATATACATGAGGGTCCTCACAACGCATGAGGGTTTACATGGAAGTCACATGATATCGATTTTATGAATGCGCATGACCCTCATTGATGCTTGTGGTCGCATGAAAGAACCACATTGAGAAGGAACCTTCAGCTTCATTGCCTGGAAGATAATCTTTGAGAACGCAGTACGATAGATGAAACGTAAGGAAACGTTTACGAATTTGTGCACAATTTCTGGCTCTATTTACAGGTCGGATATTAGACCTACTTCTTATCAGCAAAGACGATATCGATTCTTCGATACAACAAGTTATCTTTTTTATGATCCCGCCCAAGGTAAAAGTGGCACTTTTTCTTCATCGTGTCAAATTTGACATCTGATGAAAGTTTCCGGTTCCCGAAATGGAAATGCAGTGATTTGTAAGTTATTTATGATATACAAGCAGGTGGTTAAAAATAAAATTATGCACATGAATCTTTCGCTGCGTGAGAGATTGAAATACATTTTCTATAATCGTGGCTCATTCGCTCTTTGATGACATCTCATGCGCTTTTGGAATAGGGTAAGCATTATAGAATACAAGTATTCATAAATGTAAGAAGTGACTCGTATGAAATATAAGTGGTGAGATGCCACGTCAGTAGTTTGAGTTGAAGGTGAGTTTTAAGTAGTGCGTGTTCGCAGCTCCGTGTTATCAAAAGGAGGGTGAGGTGATATAATTAATGTTGATGAGCTCTAAATGTGACTAAAGTCTGATCTGAATTATAAAAAATTTTGACCATCACAGACTTTTATCTAAGTGGAGGTCGATTTCTATTTTGTGTACGTACAGTTGTACATAGTAAAAAATGAGAGCTAAGGAACTAATGTTGATAACAGGCAAGCATGGATGGAGATCAAGTGAATAATGAAATGTTCAGCTGGACTTGTAACGGACAAATAAATGCTGTACACATGAAGAGATCATGTTTACATTCCTTCAAACTGCGTGAACATTAGAAGCAATGAAAGTAATTGGGTCCATTCCTACTATCGAAAACGGCCCATAAAACCATGTGAGATTCACTAATTTTAAAATTCTCGTTTACAGAGAATACGGCATGGAGTGTATGTACGATAACCAGGGTGTGGTATATACATGTATTATGTATGTCAGAGTGTGTGTTGTGACCAATTTAAAGCGTTTATGGAACGATACAGAAAAGAAAATTCCATACAGTCTCAGAAAATTGTGTGATGACACAGCTCAGATAATCACGGTCGACTTCAGTTGATCGCTGCTCACATCACACAAGCCAAGGAAACCCAAGCGAAAAAATGTCCCTGCTGTGGTAATATTGAAAGAATACCAGCTGTCATGAGAGATTTGTGGGAAGAATATCGAAGGATACAATGAGGAAAAACAACACAACAACTTATGTAGAGGAACATTTGCTGTTAATATCATGTGTAAAAATGTAAATGAATGGAAAAAGTAAAATAAATTTGTGAGTGGACAAAGAATAGTCGCAATTTAGCAAAACAAATCAGGAAAACGATTTATCGAATTTGTAAGCTTAATGGAAGGAAAATAAAGTTGAGAAAAATATGTTATGAATTTTGGGATGTACGTATAATGATATATTGTTATTTTATTTTAAAAATTAAATAATTTTTGTGGCTCTGTTGACTTCCCACGCAGTGTCGAAGGTGGTCGCAAAAAGTTGCCTTTGTCTGAGAAGTGTCTGTTAATTTCACCCCTTCCCCCCCTGTTTTAATGTAGGACCAAACTGTTATTGTCAAAGTGTTATTACTGTTGAGGGAGTCGTGCAACTGAGCCGAAACAATGACGGCCAGTTGGTCAGCACGGTGAGTGTTCGTAAATTTTATTCACAATTTATCCTGTTTTCTATTAGATAATTGAATGTACAACGACGCTTTTGAGTTTACCTTAGGGATACAGTACGAATATCCTTTAGTTTAAAATTTGAAAAGTTAAGAGGGAATAAATTGGATTGGAGTGAGGGTAATAATAGCACTTCATAAATTATTAAGGCATGGAAATGTGCAGGAGCTGTATAAATGTCTAACAAAGTTAGTAAAATGTTAATGTAGAAATCCTTTACGGGCACGAAAACAAGGAATTAAAAAATTGAGTCGGCAAAGGTCATAATAGAACTGCTTTAATATCAGTCCATAGGAATTTAATATGGGATTATCTCAATATGAAAACCAATGAGGTTCCTCTCAATGATGAGGGTCAAAGCTAAGCAGTCCGAGAACAAATATCAAAATTTTCCCGAACACTTTAAAGTGTTTTTATGCTTGCTCTGGAAGAAGCAGCTTCTCTCGGCAGCTTTTGAGAAGAAACAATATCCCACTATCAAATTGATCTCTACCACCGTCTAATTGGAACGTTCTAGATCCTGTTTATAGAGACTAAAAGGTATTGGACGCAACAGCGCCTTAATCCCCTGTACGTGGAAGCAAAATGCGCCACAGAATAACTGTAACCCAGGGAGTGGCCTTAGTAACACTACAGTCTACTGTAGTACATACCACTTGCAATCCGTTGGATTTTGTGGCATCGGCAGTGAAACAAAAAGAAGAAAACTACGCCTGGAAGATTCTGGACTCTCAATTATTATCCAAGGCTGAAGGCACATTCAAAAACAATCCCAACGTTTCCTTTTAGATTCTGCACTATCTTCCAATTCCAAAAGTCTCAGAATTTGCCACAAACTCGTGCTCCTCACTTCGTTTTGATGGAAAATGGCCTCCGTCTTTGTAAACCTGGAACATTTAAACTGCTTCATCTGGCTTGCTTTGTATAGAGAAGAATATTTCTGTTTCCCCTCAGAGGATTTTTTCGAGTACCTCAAGTTGAAATTGAAGAAGCGGGCAAAAACTCGTTAGAATTATTGTACGCCATGACAGTCATGCGCTCAGCGTCTTCGTCAAGTTGCAGACGCTTGAGGCCGTCATATAGAAAAGCTAAAAGTTGGTAAAAAAATTGGAAACCCCATTTAAATAATTTGGGAAACCTTCGAAACGATTGTCGTGTAACGGTAGTGAGCAAAAATTCACGGAGCGGTAAATATTCCAATCTTGTATTGAAAGGATCGTTTCTCATGTCTTCCCAGTTTTAAAATCAGCAACATCGAGATGATCTTAACGTTCAATTGCTTAGTATAGGGGGGACTTTGTTTTCCTTGTGTGCTCCAATATCCCTAACTGATGTAAATATAAAAGTGCACAACGACAAAAATAAGATGCAAGATATATACATAGTCTTCCATTCTTCCCGTGAAGATCGTTGGCAAACTTCTGCTAAAATAATGAGCGGATAAACCCAAGTTTTATAGAGCGGCAAAAAAGTTCGTCCTTCTTCGTACGAAAAGAAAATCACAAGCCGACCAGATGCAATTCTTTTGTTGGCTTCGTATTTTCATGGCAATAATTGACTTGTTTCACGACATGAACACGCATAGCTGATACAATTCCAACAGCACGAACATGTTCAACCCTCGAGCCCACTGCCGTCGGTAATAGAGGATATCTTGAATAAATATCCCTTTTGGCATGTGTCCTTAAGTATCACACGTACGTCTATACACAATACATCATAATAAATATCTTCGTATAAATAAACAATGAACCTAGGAATGAAGATTTCATTTTTTTTGTTTTCTCTTTACGACGTTTTCAAGTGCTTTACAAAACAGTCTACTGCAAGTTTGGTAAGTTCCATACTTCACAAATTCAATACAATAATACACTGCTGGGGCGGACGGACGTACGAGAGATATCCTAATAATTGACGAGTCTAATGGAAAACTATGGTATCGACTCTCGATTAATTTTTCTTTTAAATTTATGAGCAATCAGAGTGAAACCTTAACTTATTTTCATAGGCCATCTTTTTAACAAGCTTCTTAATTATTTCTGAGTATCGATAGTCGCGTGCACTATCTTCTTCAAAAAATTTTGTTGATGAAATTTTTTCAGAAATTTACAACGAATTGTAAGAAAAAGTGTGGATTTTTCAGGTAAAACTATGTTCAAAGTTTCTGAATTGAAAATGATACTGGTTTCAAACCAGTTTATGCCTATAACGACAATAGTTACAAGCATTGAAACTGTTGACACAGAAATCGGAAAAAATTAATCTAAAATATTGTGTTCATGAGAAATGCACTTTGATAGTCGTTTAGAGGTGCCTATGGCTGGCAAATGAATATAGATTCTAAAATACAAATATAGAATATATTTGAAGCTGAAATTCAGCTCAAAAATTCGTCGTTCTCATGGACTATTAGCGTTTGTTTTATGTGAACATACAGCAGACTGGTGAGGTTGTGTTAGTGGTGTGCTTGTGCCTGTTCCTGCTTCGTACATTTTCTGACATAAATATACGGAAAAGACCTGTAAAAAGTTTTTTGATATAGTACAAACAATAGTGATTTATCTGAACTTAATGATGTACTGTTGTAATATTCTGTTACTCAACTCTTTCAATCATTGAACTAAAATCATCTTCTAGATTTTTGGTTGCGCAGTGGGCAATAAAAATGAATAAAGAACGAAGCGCCGTGAGTAACGACCTGAAGACAGGTGATCTAATGACGCTATATCTGATGCTTCTTTTAAATTGAAGAAAAGGATGAAAAAAATACGGTATGAAAGAATTGTGGGAAGAACTGTTAATTACAATCGACGTCCCCCACCTTGAAAAAAAATTCCCTGCGAGGGCGGTTTCTTTCCTCTGAGAGAAATGCCACATAACGCATAAGATTTTGTAACAGAACTTTACAACAGGAAGTTAATTACTTCGACAAAATTCTTTACTCAGAGGAAGATAAAATTTCATCATTTTACAATAACTACAGTGAGACCATTGGGGGAAATCGAACTTCGCCTATTGGCAAGAGAACATCAGATTGAATGCGAAGCAGGGTAGTGGTAACACAATGGAGTTGCTTTGGGGTTTCTTTTCATCAGTTGATACAGAAGACCATCACGTCATTGAAAGAAGAATGAATTCTCAGAAATATCGTGAAATTTTGGAAAATCACTTCCACTATTCGGTGAGCAGCTTCAAAATGGTAAAATCGTTTCGACGAGACTGCCTTTAACACACATCAAAGACAGACTTAGAAGCTGAAGAAGAATCAATTTGAGTGCAGCCAGAGACTCAAGACGTAAAACCGATGCAATTCTTTTGAAAGAGTAAAAGATTCAATCTAAAGAAATATAGCCTTCAGTTATAGGAGATTGAGATAAAGTAAATATTTCAGACCATAAATCAAAAGTGTTTAGGCCGCTAAAGCACATTTTATTAGATATCAGTGCTGATTTTCATAGAAGATTATTTATTTACTTTCCAATATATTTTCGCGGACTCATCCTACCGATTTGGACGTTTTGGCATGCTTCTCTGACTGTATTTTGCTAGGTCAATATCTGTGTAAACTACCATGTTGAAAGCTCCTTGCGATTATAAGGTTAACACGTATGTTGCGATTGCCTAGCCGGTGAAAATCTTTACTTTGTACACATAATCACTAAAAGACTTGGAAAAAATTACAGAACCTAACCTAAGTGACCCACCGGTGGGTCGCATCGCAACAAACGTGTTAATATTATAAGTACCATGAAATATCCGTGCGTGTATATTAAAACATATGAACACTTATTTTGACTCATATATGAACATGTTCACAATGAATTGAACTTGACGTGTAATTATTTGTTAAACACTTATGGATTTACCACTTATTTGTTATAATACACAACATTTATCACTAACAAAATAAAGTATTAGGAAGGCAGCACTGAAAAAACTTTTTTACTATTCACTAAAGGGGTTCCCAAGATTATACCCGAAATTTTGCTTCTCAAGTTATTCATTGCCGGACGGCCTGAATAATTCATTCGCATCACACTTCGAAACTAATGTGAAAAATCTTGCTGCAGTTTCTTGTACATGATTTGATGTTCAAAAGAAATTCAGTTCGAAGTATCTAAATTTGCTTACGTTTGCGTTTTTGAATCTGGAACATCTCTTCGTTGATCTGAAGCTCTTTTTCTGAATGTTTACGACCCAATATTGCCTTTAGGGCTTACAATTATTCAAAAACACATTCTCTGAAGGTCGTGTGTCCGGATGTGTTGCATTTCTTTCAGGCTCTAACGCTTTTCTCTAAATTCCTGACGTGATAGCATCTGCATCAGCAGCTCAAATGTCGATCACGTCTGTTTAGATCGTCTGGGATCGTGATCAATCGAGTAAAGCAATGTCGGCTCAGGCTCGTTTATTCCAACAAAATTCCAGCCGCCAAAAAAAGTGTGAGATCATTTGGAGTGACATATCCTCTTTGATCCCGTCTGATAACTTGGATTCACGCTATCTCGTTTTCCTGTTTAAATTTTCTTCTAGTTTACATTCGAACTTTACATTCGAACACAGACTTCTTGTTTATTTCACCTATCGACACAGATTCTTATTCATCGAGTAGCTCAAAACATGGAGTCTCGAGCGCTGAGTTGTAATTAACTATGACTATTCACACATGATTATTCAAAAGACTAGTCAACACAGATTGTCATATATGATATGTACACACATTATGCTAATACACATAGATTTTAATTTTCGTGCAGGCAGCTCAAAGATTTTTCTCGACACAAACCCGCAACAAGTTTTCGATGCATAGTTTTTGTTTCATAGATTTTTCATTTTAGCTCATGCCTTTAAATTGAAAGCATAGACAATTTGTCTCGCACATAAATCTTTGGGAAATGTTTCAGGAGTCGCATTCTAGTTTCATCCAGTCTTGCTCTTTGTGCCAGCGGAACATAGCCCTTGATCAACCATATTAATCATTTCTTGAGACGAAAAGTTTATATTATGGGCCATAATTTCTATTAACATGCTTGTAATCTTAATTTCAAGTGTTTTTATGATTTTGTACACTGTTGTCATACATAATAAAAATCGTTTATGAGTTGATATATGGAATAGATTATGATAATTTTCAAATCAAAACTTATTATTATTCAGTAGTTCATGATATCCACTATTGCGAAAAAAACTTGTACAGTTACTGGCAGCCTGTTATTATTATATGATCTTTTCCTTGCATGTTGCTTTTTCTTCAACATGAAAAAATTACAAATTAAAAACCCACGCTTGAACAACGAAGTATAAAAAACACAACATGTGGGTAAATTTTATCGATTTCATCAATTTTCTTCCTTTTCTGTAATTGTACTGGCTGCAGCACATTCTAATTCGGGGTTTTGGGCAATATATTCATATTTAGGCGTGACTGACGTCGTAAAAGTTATGTAGAATTAAATTGTAGGACGTCTGCGTGACAACAAACGCGTATGCTACTCAAACTTTGAAAGTATCAAGTATCTGTTACATAAAATTCGATAGTATCAAACATTTATGATGGACAAGCCTATCGCCCGTACAACTTGTTGGACACCTGCAATGCATCCCATTGTTTAGAGCTATAATTCAATAACATTATTTGAGTAACTAGGTTTCAAAACTCTGTGGGTCTCTAACCGTAACGTGAGAATTTCCACCAAACTTTTAGAGGAAAAGTACATAAAAACGCGTAGTGATGTCGCGCGTAAATAGGAAAATATCCCAATAAAAAAACTGCTGGCAGAGATTATGTTGGCATAAAGCTAGAGTACCATAAGTGCAATGTAAATGGACGTAGAGTTCTAGATAGTCAATTGATCAATACAAGCAGCTAACGAAATTCTGTAAGTAGATTGCGTATTGAAAGCAAACTACCTCAATTGGATCTAAAGTTTGAAGTGCAAGTGAATTTGCAGGTCTTCACTTCCATGCAACTTTTACGCTTGTATGTTTCAAGTTTTAAAATTTGCATTCTTTGCTTTTGGGATTGGAATTTAGGGATTCAAATGGAACTAAGGCACAAAAGAGGCAATTTGGCTTTCGAAAAATATAAATAAAACGATGCAATCCAGGGGAAGAGAGACTTATGAATGTGTTTAAAAAGGATTAAACTAATTTTTATTTAAAAATTTATGAAATATTTTCAAGGGATGATAATTTTATAGCATGACTTGGTGTACTGCGTTGTAGAAATGGGAAAAATAACAATTGTTATAAAATTGGAAATTACAGTAAGCAAAAAATTACCATGAAGGATATTTGAGCAATTGAAAAAAGAAACCATGAAGAATATGATAATATAAAGGATTTCATTTCCAATAAATGATTTATTATTCACAAATATAATTCATTATCACAAACGGGAAATGATGAAGTGAATGTAGTTTTGCACAGAGATGAATAGAATAGACTGAAGAGAATGAAGCTATAGGAACGAGCCTTTCGGCCCATTCTTGGGTCGGTGCCCAAGTTCCATACCCTAATTTTAACCGCCGATGGTCAAGCACAAACAGACCATAGTGGTTGCGGGCCTCGAACCCGGGTCTTCCTGCATCGCAAGCGGGTTCGCTCACCAGTCGACCAATGTGGCGGTACCACGATGATGAGATGAGAGACATTTGAAATTACTTTAATGAGATTATGTAGCAACAGAGGAGAAGTAGGGAGAAAATTAAAGATCTGTGATAAGGAAATAAACGAGAAGTCATTTTTCTGGCATTTATAATAAAAGACACCACTGAACTAATGACAGCGTCCCGTTAACGTGACATAATTAAATGTCTGAAAGGCTCATGTTATTAATATACGAGAACTACATGAAATTACTCGACTCTGATCTCATAAACATGAAAATAATTGCACTGAAAAGTGAGCTCTGCGTTAATTTTTTCGAGGACGGGGATGGAAGGAGGGAGAATGAAAGGAATTGCTAATTCATCTAAAAGAATAATTGTTTTTAAAAATTTAAAATTGAGAAGATTGTTCATTTACGAACCTAATTTGTAACTCGCCATATGCTAGAAACCTCATTAACGAAAACTATCAGAAATCTAAATTAAAATAGAAATTAATTTTCTGTGAACTAATTGATTATTTCGAAGCTTTGTCATAAGCAGTGAGTTTATGTAATTTTCTGAAAGTTGTAAGCGAGTTTCAATTTAAAAAGTTGAACTAATTTTTCAAGAAAATTTTCAAAAATAAAAATTTCTCATCAAAAATACACGAGTTTTGAAGGTCAGGTTCTGAAAAAATTGACAATCATGCACAAAAGAGACAGAGAAGTCGGGCTAATAAAGAGCTTCACCTACATGCACGTTGTAATTACTGAACTGTAAATAGCTTAGAGTGATACATGTGTTTGTCTACATTTTCAAAATCTGACATAAAATATCTGAGTGTAACAGGTCATTTCTCATTTATTCCCTGAAATCAAGGAAATCAAATGATCAGATCATAATACGTCGCCAAAACCAATTGCGTTTCACATCATGACAAGAATATATACCGGCTATTTAAATTAATCTGCCTCACGCTTTCATGTATTTTACTTGACGAAATATTTTTAGTAGGTCAAGTATTTCCAGCAGCTGTTTCAAGTTTTAAACTTATCCTGTGCTGTATAAATTTCTGTGTACCTAAAATATATTTTCAGGCTTATTCGAGCTTAATTTCGTCTACAAGTCAGAGTGCTGAAAAATGTTCCTTTTTTGAAAAGACTATTTGCTATATTGATTTCTATTTCTATTTGCACTTTATGTGAAGGCTATATTCAGGTCCTAAATATTGTTATAACCCTTAACAAAACTGTTCTTAGCTTCTTTTGCAAGAAACCCTGTTTGTCATGCAAATTAATGCAAAATATTTAACAAAAAAGGTTTCTTGTCTCTGCACGACTTCTAGATTTTCAAAATTGCATTACTCTTCAAGGTTTAGACCCGAGGAAAATTTCTTCAACGAAAGCTGGATATTTCGATCAGCCGAAAGTGTGCCTCATGAATAAATACGCCGAGATCGAAGGCAAGTTCGGAGACCCATTGGCAACAAAAAAAATACTAACCTGATTTTCTAGTTTAATAGAACTATGTTTTCTAACATAATTTATCAAGCCTGGATATAAAACTCGAGTGTGATGCTCTATTTTTTTCTAATGCAATTTATGATACTTAGATAACAAAACTTAGTATAAGTCATTCACTTGGCAGATCTTTGTTTTCTAATACAACATACGATAACTACATAGATAAAAAACACCGGGATGATTCTCTAGTTCAACGGATCCTTGTTTTCTAGTATAACTTATGAACATGAATAGGTGTGATCTCGATAACGATAGCACGTTATCGGATATTCGATAGTTATTGAATAACTAGAAGGTAATGCAACGGGATAAATAATTATAATTAAGTATTCCGCGTTCTCGAGAGATCGGTATCGCCAATACTTTTATTTCCAAACGAGCGATAATTGATAATTCAGTTTATGAAGGCAAACATGTTCATGTTTATCAAAGAGAACATGAGCATGTTGATGCTTTAGAAATTTCAATTCAAGTCCAGTTGTTTTACATAGAATAGAACTTTTTATTAATGAAGACCAATACGTAATTTTCCCCCTTTTTCTAATTTTTGTCTGAGTTTTTCTTTCATTTTCTAAATTTCTCATAGAATATCGATATAAATATAAATAGATATGCAAAATGCCCATATCGTTGTCGTTAGTGTCAAAATTTTGGATTTATGAGTGTTTTGGTAATTACCTTATCGGCGCTTCTATCCCCAGTTTTAGATTATCGGTTATCCTGGATAAAGTAGTTAAAGGAGATTTAACGGTCATGGTGATACAACTTTTCGTCCTTGCATCCTGCTATGAGTAAAATATCTTAAACAGAGTACAGGTACCAGCATGTTGCTGATTAACGGCCCTAACTTTCGGTTTTCGTATAGAAATAAATCTGTGTATGTTCACCTTGTGTAGCGTCTTGAGTGAACACACATGTACAGTATATTAATAATCATTTGATTATATAATGCATCATCTAGCGTGAACGCACATCTACGCACTAAACGTACGTACATTAATATTTGTTTTTCAGCCTAGTGTAGCGTTTAGCGTTGACGCATTTCAAGTGCACGCTAAACGCACACACATTAATATATGTTTGATTGTTCAGTGTATAAACACACGCTAAACACATACAACGCTTGCATTTCCTGTTCAATTATAAGAAGTGTGAGTTTGAAGATGCAAATAACCAAACAGCTACATGGAAAGATGAAGATGCCCGTCTCATATGCAACACATCACTGCGCTAGTATTAGAGGTTACTGGCAGACATAATTGAAACCTTATTAAAAAATGCCATACCGGTCACAAGTTAAATAGCTGTACAATTCAATTGAATAAAAGGTTTAAATATAACGTTCGAGTAGATAAATTCGTTTCAACTGAAGCTGCATTGTTGTGTCTGGCGTGATGTACTGTATGTTAGTTGTGAGGTTGTGTACACGCTCCACTATGTTACTGATACCTTAGAGTTCTTTGCCGTTACTACTTAAAAATACAACTTTCATTGAGAGACGGTCGGTATGATGCATTCTTATTCATGTCACCATTTTTGAGTCTATTCCAACGAATATTTTTTCCTCGATCACCTAAACACGTCCATCCAATCAAATGTGTTCGATACAGTAAAATTATATTAATACAACCTGAATTGGTTTCTGTATAAATTTGAAGTTGAGATCTGTACTGCTAAAACTAAAACGCAAATCAACTTACTTTTTGTCACAATATGCAACGGAAAACTTCAGCAACCATGAAAATTTGCGAGAGACAAATAATAATTTCCGTTTTTCGTACACGAAATATTTTATGACAAGAACATTATGCTCTTCTGTGGGAAATGTATAAGGAATCACATTACCTGTAGGGTATGATTATTAAAACACCATTTGCAAATAAAAAAATCAATTTGAAACATTGAACCAATTATAATCACTCTCTTGTATTGTCCCTTCTGGCAGCAGAAGCATTTTTTGTTAAAGCAAAGCAACTGAATATTCTAGAGCGCCAATATTCCTTAATATTGCAGGAGAGTTCCTCCTTACCTCAGACTTGGTAACATTGTAGGGAAGTTCAACTTAAAATTTCGCTTCTTATCGTCGCGTTTTCGTCCATTATTGTGCCTGCCAAGTTTGCTAGTAATAGATGTGCGGAGTTCAACGTTATATGTTCGTGATAGTGGAATTTTGGTCATTTAAACTCGATGCAAATTTTCGACGGAATTCACGTGTCTGTCAAGTGGCTACGAACATAGTTATTAATCATTGCACTTAGAAGGTACATATTACTTTCCACTTGAACATGCTGTTGCACTCATAAGTAACGGAAAAGTTAATATCCGCACGCAATTTTTGAGTATTCTATGCAATTCCTGCGAATGAATGTTATTTTCGTAAAAAAACTACTACGTTTGGAAAGAGATAAGTCTAAAGTGAAAAGTGAACTTTTTTAGCTGGAGGAGTTGCCTAATGGCCTTTTATGAGGCTGATGTAAGTTCTATTTTTCAAACATTTGAACTTTTTGAAAAGAAATTCAGAATACTTCAGCAGTGCAACAACGACGGGCAAGAATATTCTTCTTCCGTAAAGTGAAAAACACCAGCGATGAGTTTTACTGATTCTAATAAGGTTTTATTTACTGTAATAATATTTTGCTGATCATAAAATTTAAATTTTCGAATAATGTTGTATCCTTGCGGTCGTATCCTGTAATAGGGACTGAGTGCCAAGATCTTCTTCACAACTTAATGTTCAAGAGTGAACATGAATGTTAACTGGGAAGATCATTTCTATAACTCAGTCTCATTCGTTTAACATGGATATCAAATGGAAAAAAAATTTAAAAGATGATTTTCAATAATATAAAACGAATATTATATGTAAAGATCAAATTATATCTTATCTTCAAATGTTAAAAGAATTTAGCAGAGCTATGGAAACAAAGCTTGATATCAAAAGGGACGCGATAAAATACTGAAGGTGGTAGTGTTTGTTTTATCACCTAAATTGATATTAGTACATACCTTGTGCTTCAGCTAGCATAGATACTGATACTGTTTTATTCGCACAATCTGTTCCCAGTTTAGAGGATGGACGAGCAAGAGTTTCAGTTTCAAACAAACATGACGTAGTCAGTAATGTTCAACGACTATGCAGTGATTTTTCACCAAGATCAAAAAGACAGCCGTCAATTGAGGGCACCAGATGTCCCATAAAAGAAGCGTGTTTTGATGGAACAAAAATATTGCACTTTTTGTGCTCAAAATCCTACTGTAAATAGAATTATGAAAGAGATGTCATACTACCAAGCTTGTATAACTCAAGATTCGTGAACTGTCGCACGACAGTCTTTGCCAGACTAGTTCCCCAGTTACCTAACCCAGAATATTTATGCTAATAACTGCCTTGTTAAAACTTACTGGCCTGCCAATAGCTTAGAACGAAGTGTGTATCGGTTTATTGGAGCACACGCCAGATTTTCTGACGCTTCATATCTGCATCATTGATGCGGAGGCTGCATTTTGGCTGCTAGCAAAATTTCAATGATACACCGCCGATGAAATCAGGAAATTTATTTATGATGTAACTTTCCTCTACATCTCAACGTGCATTATTTATCAAAACTGTTCATTTGTTCGTTTCCATCAAAATCATTCACTGCTCCATTGCAGAAATTAGTGGAAGGACTCTCCAATTTAGACGCATCCATCACAAAGACCACGTCAGTTATTGCCTATTTTTACCTGGAAAAGTACCTTACTCTCTTCAACGTTTACAATTTTCAGTTTTCGTGGTATTGCATTTGATCTAGTGTTCTACCATAAACTTTCACTATAAGATATCATGTGAGGAAGAAATATTTCAAATTGACCTTAATTGCATAAAAAATTCATATACATTAATAACAGTATCCTTTTCAGCGTGCCAGAACACCAGCCTCAGAGTGGTTTCGTGAATATGAACCAAAAATAGGCCTTTATGCAATTTACCGAAAAATTCATGATGCCATCAATGAATCATAGTCGCATGCAAATAAATAAAAAGGAACTTAAACTATAATTTTTGAGAAAATAACATGATGGGACAATTTGAGACTAAGAACTACGCTCGAGTAATATGATTGAACAAACAGAGACCACGTACTAGGTTAGAAAAACATAATGGAACAATTATAGACCACGCACTACACTGAAATAACATAAAGAAGCAAATGGAGACCTTGAACTGAGTGCAGTTGTGAGTAGGTTGTCATACTGAAGTTGCAGCCACCGTAGTCGAGTGGTATGCGGCCCGTGTTCTGTATCGCGTCTCTGCTTGTGCAGAAAGACTGCGTGCGGGTTCGAAACCCGGCAATGAATACGAGCTGTTTCTCGTTTCACGCCGTGAGCTCGCACTTATCGGTAAGACCTCAACTCATCGCCCATGGACACATCCCAGGATCGTCGCATGAAGCTCACCATCATCCTTACTCTAAGAATGTTAACCTTAAGAATTTGAAAAACCAATGTACTAAATGTCTATGTACTGTGTACTTGATTGGAAATAAAGATTGTTTGTTTGAATGCCATGACGCAGAAGCTCCTCATCACCAGTCGTCCCTTGTTGCAGCGTCATAGATGTCAGCGTACACAAGGACGCACTAGATGTATCATTCCATCATTCACATGTTCAAATTAGAGTGTTCATGTTTAACTTCAAGCTGTCATCCTAATTCCTTCATATTGGCCTGCCAGACAATAAACTTTAGAACTTGAAATAGCTGCTATGAACACTTGACCAACTCGGAATATTTCATCAACTAGAATCCATCAAGGCGTGAGGTAGATGAATTTAAATTCTTGCCATATTCCAAAAATTACTAGTAAACTTTGCAGATGTACTACATTCTGATCATTTGCTCGTTTTGAGTAAAACCTCACGTTATGGCCTCGGTATAAGAAACTCTAAAATTATCGTATGTTAATGAACAGTTTATTGATTGAGTTATTTATTTTGGTTTAAAACTCAGACTAAAACCAGAATGTGTAAATTTAGCGAAATGAGACTCTTCAGTTGTTTCCAACACTTTATATAGGCCTAGAAACAATTAATTTAATACTAAAGTTTACAGCAGTGTTTTGGATCACTAATCTAGATCGATTTACTCCACCGTTTATGTTGTTTTTCTCGCGCTTGTCTTTACCAAAGATTCAGTGCCCTAGAAATAAGAAAATTCTCATTCATCTATCCATAAATTCTTGAAAAAAATTCACTAGGTAAATTTATGAGATAATCTAATGTTATTATCCATTTACTGGAAGGGTGGGAGCTCATAACTTCAGTTCAGCTACAATTCTAGACAGCGTAATGAAATTCGTCGCTATAAAAGAGATCTCCCACGACCACTGCGTCGCTAGCTATAGCTTCACGTGTCGGACTAATTAAACCAATTCGTTCTCGAGTTCTAACGCTGTCTTACTTCTGACATGAAGAAGGTTACAGAGAGCCACTGGTGGTGTTATACTCTGAAAAGTATCTCAATGGAAACGTGGTGAGTCAGATGTGATGAATTATTAATTTGCCGCCAATCAGCCCTGCAGTTCCATAGACAATTGATGTCAGGTGTATGACTCCATTGCTCTTACGGTAAAATAATATTCAACTAGCAAACTTGTTGCGATGGAATGTTTTTATAAGTAATTTCTAATAAATTATTTACTGTGTTTTTAAATCTACTTTAAAATAATACACAAAATAGAGTTTCGTAATCATGCTGTACAATGATGTTCTACTGTAGGCTTTAACGAATTGAGATTGATTCTGAATTCAAGTTTTAGTTTTGTTTTTCAAAGTAATGCTTCATGTTGACGTAATGTTTTGCAGTTCAGTATTGAAATATTGATACACCTGAGAGCAACAGCTCTTTAAAAACTCTTGAGTTGAGGCACAAAATAAAAAAATTTAGTGCAGATGGTTTAGTTGCTGCAGAGGAGGATAAGGACATCGTGTTGCATTATGGAATGTGATTCAGCTTCACTAATCATTTGAAAATAAAGTGACTTTTAATGAATAATTTTCCAATACACGTCGAGGATTTCCTTAGTACATAATTCAATTGTATACGCAACTGCAGTTCATCTCCAACTTGAAAAACTTTAGCAAAAAGTGAATTTACTCTAATGTATTTCATAGACTTCTTAAAGATGATAAATAATATAGTAACCGTTTATAGAGCAGTTTGAGGAATTATCTAGTCGTCGTAAATTTTAATTAGAACTCTTATGACCACAGCGCAAGAAAAACTCAAATGCGTTTGTTAGCTTTGAAGAGAATTAAAACTTGTCTGTACAGTGGCTTTGCAAACGAGAGATTAAAGAAATGAAGAATTTTAATGAGTGCTTAATGAACCATTTTTATCCATCAATGAGTTGACATTGATTTTATTTCCAAGTAATATTAGCACGACTCTCTAAGCCATCTGTTTTTCATCTAACTGACAATGACGACATCTGTCACACATGCCAACAGTTCGTATATGGGAGCACACCTGTACTTTTGTGAAATATTTTCCTTTGATTATGTATTTCTGGAAGGATTTTTTACTTCTCATAAGTTTTTTTAATTAATATGATTATACTACAGCATGAAGCTTGCAATGATACACTACCTCTAATCCAGCCTTCCACCAACGGTCTCTTTTTACAATGATATTCATCTCTCAAACTATATCCGAGAAACTAATCTGAAATTAAATTCTGACCTCTAATATCGAATGCAATCAAACATTCACGAGTTCTAATAAATCATACCACAGTACATGTTGTAACGAGAGTTAATAAATCAAGTCACTGTCAATCTTCCACGACAGAGGTAGGATCTAAGGACATCTTACCATAAGTTCTTGCTGTACTTGTATTCAAGGGGACGATTACTGGTAGACTTACACATCTAAGCCTGCTCTTCTACCTGGAGAATAGCGCATCTGAAGACTTGTTATGAGTCGACTTTGAGTGTCGAGAGCATTTGACTAAGTTAGACATGCTCAGAGACGGCTTAATCTCTCTAACAAAGAATTTCAATGATTGGCAGTCGGAGACGATGGAGATGGGAAGCTGGATGGTAGATGTGGGGTCAGGCATAGGATGAAAATAGATGTAAGCACGGACTAATAAACAGACAAAGAGGGTATGACTGTGGCTTGTACAAATGTCGTCCCTGAATGTTGGAATGTGCATACTAAGTCAGAAAGTACCTCGCATACTACAGATGGGAGGATACAAGTAACGGTCGCAGCAGAGCAGGTATTGAGGATTCGTATTGTGTGCTAAGGTGTAAACTTCGAAGGAAGAGATATAGGCACTGGATGCTTGGATGTTGTTTGCACTGGATATCTTGACAAGACGGTAGATTGGCATACATCAGCTGTGCTTGTACTGTTTGTTAGCTTGACAGTACAATGTTGGAGGTATTCCGAGTGTTGAGCATACAAGCAAATTGAGGAATTAAACAGCAGTAGCCTAGCGTTTGTAAATATTCATGTTGTACGATGCCAGGGAATACGTCAAAGACTCCTATGTTCCACTCTACGACGCATAATGGTAAGTGGCTGGATAACACACAAGAAAAACTTCTTGAAAAAATGCCCTAAACTCTATTCAGAACACAAATCGACTAACATGAGCTTGGTTTAATTATATTTGCCCTAACATTATTGTCATTATGATTATATGCTGCATGGTCACGAGTAACAGCCGTTTTTGCAGTCGTGCAAAAAGAACTCAGCACAGCTGGAAGATGGTACATGCCTCCATTAACACGTTGGTTGCGATTGTCCAGCCGGTGCAAATCTTTACTTTGTACACATAGGCACAAAAGACGTGGAAAAAATTAGAAAACCTAACCTAAGTGACCCACCGGTGGGTCGTATCGCACTCAACGTGTTAAGGGACTCTATGCTGACTTACGCACTCTTCCTGCGTGTTTGCAGGAACTATTCCATTAGCAATATCATTAACGAACATTTTTAACATACGATTTCAAGTAATATTCTGCAACTAGAGCTCACTGCCAAGTAGAAGGCCTGTATGGCATTAATGTATATAAAGTTTCAATGTATTTTAAATGACTGGTGAAAGGATGCAGACGAGGTTATAGACAAAAACTTCACACAAAGATCTGAATTCTTGCTAAATAGTAAAACTGATCTTGCATCCAGTATTAATACTATTAATATCATAGACATTTCAAGAGTCTTGCGTTTATGATTATTGTCATCAAAGGCTCTTGTACGTCGAAGACTTTCCCACTTCAAAGTCTGCGGCAACAATTTTTTGAAGTGCTACTGGAGAGCTCATCAAATTATCGTTCTCTATGAGAGACCACTCGCAACAAAGCTGCATCGGAAAAAACACGCTGTAGAGAAGCATAAGTATAACATCGATTAAATACTGACGGTTGAAGAGTAAGATCGTTTCGAAAAATGAGTTGATACAACCTTGAATTTTTTATGTATTATGTACCCTCACACATCCGTTTTGGTACGCACTTGAACTTTATTTATTGCTGTCTAGATTAGAAAGCTACTGGTTATTAATTGATAAAAATATGCATAATTTCCCTACAATGTTACAATATTATTCAAATGAAGAATTGATGTTTGCATCTAGAAAGTTTTCAACAAGAGTAATGATATTGCCTCAAATTGGAAGCGTTGGATCCATTCTATCGAATATACAAAACGCTTTTCCGCATGTACATGTATGGCTCAATGACTAATAATTTTTCTCGTAAGTTTTTCAGCAGTATTTCCAGCTCAGTTTTTTACTTCAATTTCTCCTAACTATGATTATCTTAGAAGGTGTAGGCTTACAGAAAATTTCTGATGTTTTCATTATCGGTGCCTTGCTTATTTTCCCTCCCATCCAACTTGAAATACTTGTGTACAGTCTACCGCTCTCAACAGTTCCGCTCCACATCACACTCTCTGTCTATTCAAATTCTATTTTTGGGTTCGTTTTTCTGCAACCTCTTTCCACAAAAACCACTTCTCATGGTGATGGCTTTGACATGAGGTTAGCTGTATACCTTCAGAGAGCATGATTTTTTAGAGAATTTTTACAGAAACCAAGGCCTCTTGAGTCTCCAAGGACCATAATCCTTTTATCGAGTTCGATATTTCTTTAACGTGAAGGGTACTCGAAGAGATCACAGAAATGAGAATCTCCATAACATTATGGAGATTTTATAATATAAACCAGCTGTATCAGTTTCTAAACCTTAGTGAGAAACAGTACAGGACAAAATGAAGAGGTTATTATTTTTCGTCAATAATTTACTCTACTTTTGATGTGTATTATAACCCAAGTTACTGCATTCATGTTGACACATACAAGGAGTATAATAAGGACGTGCGATGTATTTGTTCACGTCCCAGATGTGGGTAATCAAGATGGAAAACTTGGACAGTTTCTTTGAAATGAATTTACTTTTTCATTATATCGCATCAAAACTCAATACTTTTGAAATTCATGGTTAACATTAGTTATATTGTAAAAAGACATATTTTTAATAATGATTTATAATTTTAATAAACACGTGTCATGGTGACTAAACACTTTGATAAACACTATCTACACACAAAGCTTGGTGGTTGTTTATTATAGTCTTAGAGAAGAAGATTCTTCCCAGTTATCAATTACCACTATCAATTATTAACACTACATCGCCATTATCAAGTATTACCATTACATCGCCATTATCAATTATTACCATTACATCGCCACTATCAATTATTATCATTACATCGCCATTATCAATTATTACCATTACATCGTACCATTATTGCACTACTAACTCGCCCAGAAGCTCAAGTACAACTACTCAGCATGACATAGACAACTACGTGTCTATTCTGGCATCTCTATCTTCTCGGTCACTATGAAGTTAGAAATGCCAACTTAAAAAGTGAATTTCTTTTACCAATAATTCGAGGTTGTAAAATATTTCTACATAATTTTTTAATGATATTATTGAAAGCATTGAAAATGAGCGCAGTACTTGCTCTCTTTTGCTAACCTTGTTTCAAAGTTGTGAGAAGGCGGCGCCTGAGCCTCTATTGCTCTCTGTTGCCTTGGCCTTCACATCACCCGCAAAACACCAGCCATTTTTCTGGCACCGGTGCCAGCTTAAGACCAGATTTCAAGGACATGCCACATTAATTTCAAGGACAAGCTGCATTAATTTCTTTTCAGAAATTGGACGCAGACACCAGATGCAGTCGCTCAGCGTCTTGTTTGTACTGACGGTCCTGTGCACCATTTTTGTGAAAATAGGTACATAACTCATTGTATGGTGTGCCATATTCTTCGCAGCATACTTATAACTCCTGCTCCAGACATGCTATTTTTGATGAAACTGCTGATCTCGCTACAATTACCTCCAAGTTTCAGGCAATTGATGTCCATCTTGTTTGGTACGAGTATGATTTATTGGTGCGCAAGTTCAACATGCAAAAGACAACTGAAACCACGCCATTTGAACGAACACCTCGACACTAAACAATGTTGGCAGCATTGCAGCACGAGTACTGCAATGTTTGGACTGTTGTAACTCAAAAGTGATGGCTGTTTTGCTCACTTTCGGAAGTCAACCAAGCCTGTATACAAATTGCAAGCTTATAGCATGATAATTTATGTTTGTTATTCATCGAAATAGTCCAGGGTTAAATGCTCCATCAAACAAAATTGATACACTCAGAAAATTGAGCCGAAAGCTCTTGGCAATATATCGGGCAAAAAATCTGCCAATGTTGAACTGCCTCAACGAAATGCAGAAGAAGCTCAGTATTGAAACACCAGTTTGCTCTGCACAAAATGAAAAAACTATCCATTTAATCTTAAGTAGATAATTTAGAATGAGTGCGAAAAACTAAATTTCACTGGAGGGGATTCTCGATTGATGATCGCAGTGGTGAATATAATCATGAGCTAAATTCTTCTCTGTCATTCCATATGAGCCCATCAAAATCATTTAAAAAAATGAAGTGCAAAGCAGAGCTGCTTTGTCAAAAAGCGGTATAAATTATTCTGACCTAGTGAGATAATAAACATTCATAATTTATATGTATGTACGTATATGCTTATTGAAATTACAGTATTGATAAAATAAATGAAACTGTGTCTCATAGATGAGATTCATGAGTTCACTGAATTCATCTTCTATAATCTGAGACGCTCTTAGAATGTACGAGAAAATTTCGAAGTTCCTAGACTGAGTAGAAATAACTCGGAAAACTCTAATCGGAAATAGTTCATATGAATGAGGCTCATTCCTTCGAATCCGATTCCTGAATAATTCGAAAATATAACTTAAACTTAGACTCTTTAGTAGTTATGTTTGCCTGCATTTAACTCTGATTCTAAAGCCCTGGGTAGAATGGAACACTTACTGTCGATGTATCCTGCCGAGTGCAGGCGACCGTGAGTAGGTTACACACGCTTTTTGTTATCGATATCTTCTAATTGACTCGATAACAATTGAACGCTACAAAATGTTTCATAAAAATTGAACACTCAATGCATCATCAACGCATTTATTCGGGACAACTGTGAAAATAAGGCAGAAAACATATTGATATTGAAGATTAAACGAAACTCCCCTCTGTTTTTTTAAATTTTATCACATGTTTCGAAACACATATATTTCCCGTTAATTTTATGTATTTAACTAAAAATAACTTTGTACCTTTGTTCATAATATTTAAATTTTGAAATACTGTTGTTGTTATTTGCTGGTTGATTTTGAATTATATAATTGAACTCTGCGTATGAAGATATTCATACGTACTAGATTGAAAAGTCACAATAATTTGTTTTAATTTTTGATTAAAATTATCATATACGATGCTCATAATTTTCTGCACAACCTATGGCACAAATTTAAAAACCATAAAATCATTTTCACATAATTTAATACAAAGCACCATTATATTTAATTTGTTAAAAATATTGATTTTATTATTTGTTAGGAAATGCAGCCCCTATTTTCTACTACTGTAGTATTGAAAAGCGTAGCAACCTTCTTCTTCAGAAGTCTTCTTAGCAGCAGAAATGTTTCCTTAACAATGTTACTGCCGGCCGGATGTTCTATAGTAAACCAGTGAACTAAAAACAGCGTCGAAGGAAGCCTGGACCTGTTCGCAGCGCCTAAACAAAAAATTCTCGGGTCAAAACAATTTTCATTTTCATTTATGACACTGAAAACCAGTGGAAAAACCTCTGTTTAGTTAACTACGAAAGACTTTTATAGTTTCTTTTTTCTGTCCTTGTTATTGTATTATATGTTTGTAGCTGACGAGAAAGATTCTATTAAAAAGAATATAAGTGAAACCATCGAGTGACATGTCAGAGTTGTCTTGCCCTTTTATTCAGTTTTTACTAACCTTACAGCCCAATGAACGCGATTGCTAGGCTGAAACTCTGTGATGATTTAGCATTAGTGACACCAAAATTGCTTCTATTTCAGTCTCTTCTATTACTTGAAAAATGAGCAGCAAAAGCATCTTAAAAAACAAAAACCTGAGGACGAAAAGAACAAAAAAATTGGAACAAGATCACATGCTTAGCTAGGCGGTTGCATTGCACTCCGGACTCCTACAAGAGAAATACGACCAAGAAGAAAATAGAGCACAAGGCGTGAAAGCATTACTAAATATGTGGATGAAGAGTCTTACATGCAGGTATTGTTTATGTAAAGTTTTTTGTAAAAAACAAGCTAACAGTATTGTGATGTAAGGTCCTAAGCAACACCGATCACAGTTTAAAAGTTACTGCGTATTGCACCATTTATGGAAAATGGTAAATATTCCCTCAACTCGGCATAATTCATTTTTTGCATTTTAGCGCAGCAGGCAAGGGTCAACACACTTCATTTAAATTCTTATGGAAAGACCACAAGTCGTTGCGCTCTTTATTTGCCTCTGCTGCCACACAATTCCAAGTTCATGAACATTTCCGAATGAATTGTTTTCGAAAAAATTCTTCATATCGAACTACTTTTATGGCACAAACCTCGTCTGCTATTCATGAACGCGATGCAATGAAATACGTCAAGGGAATTTTGCTTAGATTGCACATACTTGCGAAGGGCTCATCCAGTATGCGTCGAGGATGCAGGCGTTCACTTTACCGACAGCAACCAAGAGGAAAAAGTTGTAACAAATCTCACGCCAGGATATTCGAGAAAATTCTGTCTCTAGTAAATTTTCCGCCGACAGAGCAGCGTTTTGAACTTGAACAAATTGGCACACTGCCATGTAGCGTGCTCAAGAGGCAGTTCAGGCATGACCACTCACAGCAGTTATGCTCTCAATGCCACACTTAGAATCTGCATCGCTAAGTGAGTGAGATATTTTTGTGACTAAAAATGATCATGTTACAGTCATAAAAGACTTGGAGTAATGCCAAGGGCATGAATGTTGGCCAACAATGATGCTGACCAATCCGTGACCAACCATGTGACGAGCTCTAAGAAATCCCTTGTGTCATCATAAAATTTGGGTGCTACACCGAATCAGAGCGTAGGATAGGCAATGGGGAAGGTGAACACACGGAAGGTTCAAGTCATTGGAAGGTTTTTTGACGTGGTTGTAAAAGTAGTTATGGAAATTAAATATGACTTTCGCAAGTAATAAGCCAAATCCACTCACAAAATGAGTCACTGATTGTTGCACCCAATAATATATGACTCCAGCCGGAGTCCATTTTATCTAAATGGCACATGAAGCTGGGGGTAATAACGTCCACAAACGCTAACATGTAATTAATAAATTACTTGTTAACAACACCTATTCCCATCTGAACACTGAACTGTACGGAGTTAATTTACGGAGGTAATATTTTTTTTCTTTAACCTCTTTCAACATTGAACTCGAAGCAAAGTATTTCTCAGGCTAATCAAAACGTAGTGGCGGTCTTAGATTAAAAAAATATTTGTTCAAATTCTTGGATTCACTCAGATTTAATTAAATTGTATTTTAGAAGTTGCAGGGTCATATATCACAGCAAATAACAGCAGCCAGGCTGATATCTTCCTACAGGTTTTCGCTCGTTGGGAAAAACAATCTTAGAGACACGATATGTCAGGAAGGTGCGTATTGGACCGACACGCTTGCCAAGTCTGGCATTTATTTACCAACAACAATGCGTACACAGAACTAATATCAACAAGGTTACTCAGTGGATGTGCCTAACAAGTTCTTAACTTGATGGCGCTAGCAAGTACGAGACGAAGACAGAGTTCTGCTGAGCTTGAGCCACACAACAATGCAATACTGGGATCATGGGTCACACAGTCTCTTGGCACGCGGGGCTAAGAAATACTTCATCAATTGGAGGGACTTTGCTTTTAGGTACCTGCACACCTTATTCTGATTTGGATCGTAAGCGATATTAGTCGTTAAATTCTAATATGACCATAGGAAAAACGTTTAGGGCCTCTAACCACAACTGTGACAGCAATCAGCTGACTGCAAGCTCATGTTAGCTATGCTCTGCTTGTACGATTTTAGCTGTCTGGTAAAAAGTTGATGCCAATGCTAGTTGTAAACTAAACTACCAATACATGATATATCTGTGAAGTAACAAATAATAGTACGATATTTGGCAAATGAAAGTTAGGCTTGGCAAGCGTGGCGGTCCAATACGCGCTTTCTTGACATAACGAGCATCCGAGACCGTTTCTTGCGACGAGCGAAAACCAGCAAGAAGATGCCAGCCTTACTGCTGTTCTTTGCTATGATATATGACCCTGCAGCTAAAATACATCAAGTTTTACCCTGATTTGCATACCTAATTCCAACATTCCAGCTTTATTGTTGAAAACATGAATTGTAACATGCATTGTAAGTGATTGTTTTCAAAATGAAAGATTTCTTTGGGCTTTGTTTAGCTTTCGTTTTAGTCAATTTTTTAAGTTTCTATTCCAGTTTCTTACCTCGTAGTCCACCCAGAATTGATATCATACATTCCATCACGTATAGTGCTGCTACAACTGAGCTGCTGGAGTAAACTGATTGAGGGTTTAATTTCTTGGCCTCTATCTAATGTCACTGCACTCCGTACTCCTTTCATTATGTTACTATTTCCCACATCCTCTTGTTTCATATAAACAGCTGAAGTCCCTGTATTCTTATGTTGAAACCTGTATCAGTGCCTGTAAGCGTGTTTCTCCAATTTTTCTCTGTCATACTTACTACTTTTACTAAACTTCTCTGTTATCGTATAATTAACTCATCACTTCTACTTATGTGTTATCACTCCCTAGTTTCCTCATCTTTTGGCACCACTGCTTCCCTGCCTCTCTCTCTCTCCTGTACTGACTCCCTTAGTATTCCTTTCGTATGTTGTACGACATCGGACTTTGGTAGCAACACAAGACTGGTCCAAACAGCTCGTTTCTATTCCCATATTCTATTCTATCCTCATGTAATACTACCCATCAGCTTCAACCTTTTAGTTACTAGCACTCCCCAACGTTCACGCCTTAAATCCAACCTACCCTCACTTCCCTTATGGCACCTTCTTGGTTTACTCGGGACTGTTTTACATAAAACTGTGCTTAAGAAAACTTGAGCTACGCCTCACTGAATTCTAATTCAGACGCGCTGACTAGCACTAAGAGCTATTCTTGTATCTCACAGAGCTTTCACAATATTTTCTTCATAGAGCAGTTAAAATGTTTTCTGTACTTCATGGAGTTCCTTCAATAGCTGTAGTACATCACAGACCTGGAATGATATTTTCCTGCAGTTCATTCATGGTGCTGCAACAAAATTTCTTTATTTCATATGATTTTCTTGAGTAATCTTTTACACTATGATTGTCTTCAAAATTTGTTGTAAGCACTTTGAAAAGAGTAAAGTTCTGTACAAATATGCAATAAAGGAGACTCATTACAATAAAACTTTTATTGCCAAAACTAGAGTCCAGAAATTCTTAGAAACTCAGAACATAAACGTGTTTTTTCCCATTCAACTTGGCTGTAATTGTTCAAATTAAAGGAATGCAGAAGACATGAGTTGAGAAAATAGACTGGTTTTATATTTAAGAAAGTTTTTTAACGCCAGAAAGTATATGAGAGAGAACAGCCCGAGTTCAGCAGGATAATTACGTAACAAATATATGTCTTTTTTCTTTAGTTTACAGTAAGAATATTCCAGGCTAAAAATTTCGAATCACTCTTGCGAAGTTTTTTGTGTTTTACTTGAAAATGTTGCCAGTCTAAAGTAACAATTAATTATCAACGGAAGAACGTAAGACACCAGTGACGAACAAGCAGACATGCATTTTTTAATAAATGCTTTATTTTAAATTAATGATCTTACGCTTGTTTTATACAATTTTCCTTCTAAGGAAGTTATAACAACAGCATAGCAAAATAAAACGGGAACGTCGGTAGGAAGGATGTTAGCTTTCGTCTGTATTAATTTAGCAAGAAAGATTTGAAATTTCATGATCAAAAGATCAATAATTGACTACAAGAATTGAAGCAGTTGAAGCAAACACATTCATGATGCACATTTTTATCATCTTGAAATAATGAAACTGATTTATAACTAATACAACTATGCATGTGCACCTGCTTCCCTTCGGGGAAAACGTTCAGTAGTATTAATAGATACATTTATAATTCATGGCAGTTTGTAGTCGAACAAAATGTACCAAGATTACCTTCTGCTTCACTAACTTTATGCATTCCAACAGAATCCCCAAATTAGGACCAAAACGGAATATTTCAGGTGAATACAAGTATTTACGCTCCAACAGCCGCCATGTTCACCAATTTTGGCTTAGAAACTTTGGAACGAAAGTTTACAAAAAACTGACACACTTGAAGTAACTCGTATGACTGCTTCTACCAGCGAGAATAGATAGGTAGCACGAACATTGCCTCTAACTAAGCGGTTAAGTTCCTTTTCAGTTCTTAACATTAAAAAATATACCTACCAAATCCAAAAAATATAAAAATGGTACATAATGTAAACTTTTTTTCGAGTATCTACTCATAATGCGTGGAAAGTTGCTCACCATACTTGTAAACAACAGAAGATACGAGTGTTACAAGTATATAACTCCTTTAATATATAGCGTTATAAGTCCCATTTGCTGGACCTATTATGAACAGATGATAAAGCTACTTAATAGAGCTAAAATATTATTTTTGCCGTTGAAAAGGCTGATGATACAGCTGATAAATTCATTTTTTCCAAAACACAATTCTTCTCAGCAACTTGCATGCTTCTCAGGAAGAATGATTTAAAGACTGAATACATCATTGTTGACGCTGCCTCATTACCTGTTCGAGGTAATACCACCCAATTGTTGAGCACATTGCAGTTACTGTAAATATCCCAGCGTGATTCGCCCTTCCCCTCTTAAGACTATGATGATACAAATTCCGAAACATATGAACGCATACCAGTTTGCTGAGGTGAGGTCTAAGCTCTATAATCTCTTCCCCCTTACTCCTCTCTACTCAAGCTCTGAAATTCTGACCTCGTTGAGAATTTTTGCTTCAAATTGTGAAAAAATTTACTGCAACTTCGAAAGATCCTTCATTAGTGGCATCTTATTTATAAGGAACTAATGTTTTCTGGGGATTCTTTTCAGAAAAAAATTTTGTAATTTTTCTATAAATTTCTCACAGTTCCCAATTTTGCAGGAATTGTATTACTCCTACTATTAGCTCTTGGTACACACTAGCCTCTTTTAATTCGTATAATGGACTTCTAATTTATACTAACGGCTCCTAGTTTGTACTTATGGCTTCTAGTTTTTACTAATGGCTTCAGATAAGTTGCGATTATCCTTAATTGAACTTAACTGAACTTGAGTTCTTAAGGTGAATACTGGCCAAATGTCACATACCAACGTCGCTGCCACATCACACGACTCTACTCTGCTTTGCTGTACAGAATTCGAGCTCCTTCCCCCACGAGGCTCCTTCTTGACCTCATGAGGCGTTTCCTGTTCCCATGAACTCATTTCCCCTCAACAGAGGGCACACTTTGACCTCACAGTGAAGGGCCCTCCCCTCTTGTAGCAGGGCTTTTTTTATTCCTTTATTGTAGCTCTTGAAGTGTCCTCTGCTCTCAAAAGGTTAGGCGCTGCACCACTGCTCTCACTTTCTTCTTTTTGGCGCCTGCCCCAGTCTTTGCATCTCAACAGTCATGATAAAGCAAGAGTAAACAATTGCCTCATGAGTTGCTGCAACTTGCGCTACTTACCAGCATTATTTCGTGCCCTTCAAGCTATTACTTCGTCATGCTATTTCACCACCGTGAATTATTAGCAATCTTTTAGCTTTTTCAATAGTCACATATGTTCACCTTTGCGTGTGTATTTTCCACAAACTTTTTTATTTTCCATATTATCATTTTCCCCCACAATATATGTGTCCTGTAGTTGCTCTCGATGTATCTCAGTATTTTCCATTAATTTACTCAGTAGTTTCTTTAAAGAGAAATACAAATTGATTAAGCATAAAACCATCATCCATTTTAGTTGTTTGGGAACATTTGTGAATGAGGAAAAATCGTTCACTTGAAAGAAGCAGAAAATCGAATTAACATCATCATTTTACGTGAAATACATTTTCTGTTAAATTGAACTGCTCATAGATGTTTCTCACTGATTCTTTAGCGTATCTTGCTTCGAGTATACAAACATTTCGTTCGCACTAAAACTACAGCATCCTAATTAATTAGGAAATTCACGTTGATATTGTGAACTTAGCTGTTCTTTAGTGAATGGTACTGTGGGAAATTGCAAAGATAATAGAACTGTAAGTAGCTTCGAAGGCATTGGTACTGTATGTAACTAGAAAAGTAATGGTACTGTATGTAACTACAAAGGTAATGGTACTGTATGTAACTACAAAGGTAATGGCACTGATGTAACTACAAACGTAATGGTACTGTAGCTATCTGCAAAGGTTCGATAACCCGTATCAATAAAGCACTCAACTTTAGCCAATCGCCATGGAATCATCAAGCCAATGCCCGTCCTCATAAAGCACAAGTGACTCAAGGCCAAATTTAGGCTTTTGCTGGGAAATATTGCCGCATCTGTCTAACTTCTCAGATATTGTTTCATCGGATTTTCATTTTTCCGCAACCTAGATTCCCCAGGAGAAATTCTGCGTCAAAGAAACCAAGTCGAAAATGAGCTGAAACTCTTCTTTCACTAAGAAAAGAATAATTTTATTAGAAAAGCATCAGAAGTCTGCTAGATAGGTAGACGGAGATTGTGACGAAAGTGTAGATTACGTGGAAGACTGGAATTGCTTTTATTTGCTTATGAAAATAAATCTTGAGAGCGAACTGAAAAAATTCTCATAACTCACGTTACGACCTGATAGAAATGTATTTTTGACTCACAACTTCATTTTACAGTTTTTCTTCAACACAAATTTTGTCTCAAAATCAGAATTAACTTATAAGTAAATGTCTCATTTATTGTTCGCCTTCACAGCAGGTTCTGGACCAGTATCGCATTCGCAATATCATCGCGCTGCACAGTTCGCATAGACACCACAAGGATTGTGACTAGGAAGATGCAGCAATAATAGAATCAGACATTACACCCTTCTATTTCCTGAAAATTTATACCCAAAAAGTACCATATGGGATGAATTAATGATTAAAATAACAATTTTTCTTACAATTATCTCCAAAGAATTGCACATCTCGAAACGTCAGCTTGCACATGGTCGTTTACAGTCTTCGCAACAGACGTGCCGGCCCGAAAACTGAAACCATACAAAGTCTACTGCGTAGGCTGACAGAGTATCCATTATTGGTGAATAAACGGACACTGGAATGTCGATTCAGAGCGGGAGAGAGCGAGTTCGAATGCCTGCTTGCGAAAGCCACTGTCAACACTCTGATGTTGACTTCGTCTGATGGGGAGTTACGCTATGTTTAGTTCTCCTCAGAAGTCTTTTAAATTATTAATTTTCTTAGAGTTAGCCATCAGAAAAGCTATAATTCATAATCATTGTTATACTCTTGTAACGCCACACCATTCGTTTATTGAATTTTAATATTATATTCAGCTGCGAGTGAAGAAAGACTGACTACCCGCTGTTGAGAAAAAAATTAGTTACCAAAAGAAGTTTTGTCGCTTGCTCCTCAGACGAAACGCTTCCTCAAGAAGAAGCAACGGAGGAAGGAGTGACCCGACAAGGATTCAACAGTCAATTCAACAAACATCATGACAGTATTTGAAAATTTTCGTCTTCATACATGCAAGGGCAGCGTAACAAGGTTGCATTGGAGAGTACAGCGTCACAAATTCATAAGCTTACTCTCGTGCTCAGTAGCACCTTCAACTCCCTAATTAGACTTTCAAAACCTGCAGATGGTTTGTTCGTCAAGTAGAATCTTAGACAGCGTTATTGGGTAGGATTGTATTCTTGTTCTGAGGAGCTGAAATCATGACAGACTCAGTTCACACATCGACGGGGCATGAGAAAGACTCTGGTGTCTCAGTGATCTTCATTAATATGAATAATTTGTATAATTCCATCTGTTGTTATTATTAGAACGAATAATCTTAGAAGAAACATTACGATCATGTTTCTCCTTTAATAAACATACTTATTACTTTGAAGTGTTTTATAATGTCCAGTAATAAACGAGAGAGAAAGAGGGCATTTGAAGAGTAACAGCTGACTACGTAAACTAGACGGGGATGTTGTACAATGCATCTCAAAGTATTCCCACAGTATCTCAAATAGAACAATGTATCTCAATGTATCTCCACAGTATCTCAAATAGTACAATGTATCTCAAATAATCCTTACAGTATCTCAAATGACAAAATGGATGATGTTATAGCGAAGTATTTAGAATTACATATGTTAATTAGGCAGCTGTGCAGGAAGTAGGTGTTAATATTACCGATATTACGAGTGGGAAAATATTTGTACTAAGTTTAATGTCAGTAACTACGAGCAGTGTAATACTGTATCCGGCTCAACTATTGATTCCATGAATAAGATAAAGTACCTTATTCTAAGATAAACATTACTAACGTGGCGGTTGAAACAAGGCATATTTAAGGTACTATGGCAGTTGGATGTGTCCTAAAAACACGCAAGCGGCTTTCACTCTGTAGTGCTTTAAGTAAAACGTCGTTTTAGTTCAGATGGAAACTACGATGGCTTGAAAGCGATAATTTCTGTACCTTACGTCAGAAAGTAAAAATTTCTTCTTCTCTCACTATGAGAGCGCGTTATTGTTTACCTTTTCAAAAAATAATATTTAGATTTTGCCTCAGTTTCTAGGCCTCAAAACTTAACTTCATATCCACGGGGATACAGACAAAGTTTTTCATTCATATTAATCACGGAGACAAACAATTAAACTGTTGGATTGAGTGAGACTTCAGACTTAACGAACATCAGCAATTCAATTCAGATTGCTATGTCAGTCAGAAGTGCATTTTCATGTTCGTGATCAGAGTTCCAGCCCTTGTGAAATTCACTAGCATGGCGAGACCTACAATTGGTCGTACATCATCGGACGAGGGCAGCCACGCATGTGCAGCCCTCGTTTGCATAGCAAACCCACTTCTCGACAGTTATTATAGCTTAAGGATGTAATTGCCTACATGGCCTCGATGAGAGCGGCTTCTCAATGGTGGAGAGCATATTATTGCTTTTGGAAGCAGTCTCCCTGGCCTATTGCCCTCCATCCTTTCTCCTGGGTTGCATTATTGCTCCAGACAAGATATTGCCCCAGGGGTCACAGTGAGTATTGCTCCACTCCTTCACCTGAACCCTCGCTATTGCAGCTTTACGTTGCTGATCTGCAGTTATTGTCTTTCTACGTGACTTGTGAGTGGTAACTCTCTGGTCTACTCGTCCTGTTTCGCAGCGTTGCTTTGACCCTGTATTGAAAATACAATTACCTTTATTCCTTTCATTCCCTCATATTTTTTTGTTGAATTATCAGTCTTCAAAAAACATAGATGTAAATGTTTTTACCTGCTTTAAATGACTTTTAACAAATTATCTTTGTTGTGTTTGAGATCACAAGTAAGTTATTTCCTTGACATAAACACGTCGATTTAGTTTTAATTCTTCACTCAAAAATCAATTTCATTTAGAAGTTTTCTTTAAATATTTTAACGTACTGAAGACCATACCTTAATATTACTATTTTTCACTAATTTCTGACTGAAGACTAGTCTAGACTAAACACTAATTTTTCGAAGACTAGAATCATTTACTCATAAACAATATATTATTTTTGTAAATATAATGGTAACAAACACAGGTACTGAGACAATAAAAACTTGATGATTTGATTGAGCAAACAAATTATTTTTATCATCCATCGTTCGGGGAATATATGACATCAAGCATTCATATTTCTTTAACATAGTATCAAGGCAGATAATTCAAAAACGGAAGCTACACCCGAACACCTATTCTGATATGACGTACTAATGAACATAGCTTTATCTACAAATACGGTGCGAACATAACATCACATAACTACACAAAATAGTAGCATTTAGTTAAAGATATAACAAATATAAAATATATACGTATAAAACATACCTTTTTATCAGTATTATTAAAAAATGACGAGATAGATCAAAACAGTCATCAAATTTGGAATCAACGTGAAAAACTGTATTAGAAATAGTGACCATCATGTATACAACTTGTTAATTGGTGTTGGTCAGAACTAGAGGTAATGTTTCGTATCTCTATCACATGTTCTGTTCCCCTGTGAAACCTCATTGGCTCAATAGCAAACTTGATCTTACCCATGAACACCTGGAAACAGGCAGAGTTGAAGTACGTCTGATATGATTACATTCCCCCTGCAGGTGTGACAAAAAAGTACTTTTCCTTCGCCCAAATGTTTTCGAGCATTCATTCAAAAGTTTGTTATATTGATAGATATCTTTTCTGCTTTTCAATAGTTATTGGCTAACCGAACTCTGAAAAGACACATTCTGCAAAAATCCTTTCAGACATGTTAGCTTCTGTCCTCACGATCGTGACTCTCAAAAAGTGTCGCTCAACCCCAGCCAAAACCCTAGATTGTCTGCATTTTTGAGCAAAGCTCCCTTGCGATGCAAATTATAATTTGAGTTGCAGGCGCCGGAAACATTCATGATTTCGCTGGCCGGATGCTGGAGAGAAAAACGAAGCGCTCACTTTATTGCACGGAAAAGATACGTGTCAAGCTAGAATTTTGCCTGCTTCGAGTGAAGTTTATGGGAACTCGTGTTTACCAGGATATCACTACTACTACAGAAAATGTACCTATTTTCTAAACATTCATTGTTGAGTGAATTCTTGTCGGAGAACCTGTAATCCTGTTGTATACAAATCTCATTCGAATATCATTATTGTGTCGTCAATAAAAGAGTAGTAGCAGGTAGACTACAGGTAGCAGTATTTTCATTTTCTGATACAAATTATTTTAAGTCAAGCCGAACAATTTTCAAAGGAATCACTTGTGTTACTGTCATTTTAGAGTGACTCAGCAAAGGACAAGGGAGATTGGATCGCATAAAGAGCTCAGAAGAGAAAAAAATATCTCTGGACAGGAAAGTGGAAGGATAAAGTGAGTGATGTTGAACAAAAAATTATGAAGTGCCGGGAGAATTGCAGCCAGAGTTCGAGTTGGAAGAGGACTTTCAGTAAAGTCATGCTCGTGATCCAAGCTAAATCTGCCCATAGAAAAGTTTTAAGTCTATTTTCAATGAATTTTGTAATTTCTATGTAATTTCTTTGCGAAATAAATCAGCAAATATTTCATCCTAATTTTACTAGTTCACCCTTTCTTAAAGTAACCATATTAAAATACTTTTACCTGAGTTTCTGTGTCACCCTCTTCAAGTAATGAAATCTGAATCATCAACGGATGCACGTCAATTCCACAGAGCAACTTTTGTTGAGAACTTTAGAGGAAGAACTTCAAACGGTTTCTTTACAGCTTTTGTAGGAAAACTAAGAACCGGGATAATTTGTTTGAAGATTGTGGCCAAAACTTTCAATGTTATTTTCGCTTTCCTTGGACGAGTCTCATGCTGTCAAAAATGGAAAAATGAATTGGTATCCTGGTCATTATCCTTTGGTCCACGTATGTAAGTTGATTATCACTTTCCCTTGAAATCCCATTTCCCAGCCATCAGACAAAAATTTTATTCACTATTTTTCAACGTATTTAGTTATTTCAACCCCATTCCATCGCATTCAGTAACATGAAAATCACTGATACCTCTCGAATGTGCAATTCATCTCGGCCGCTCTTTTAAAGTTCCATCAGTCTCAAGAATACGAAAGCCTTTAAATCTTTCTTTCCGAGGCCTCCCCTGCATCTAAATCGACTACCACTTCTAATTTTATTTTCTGCTGAGGTTGTGCATTATTCAGGATATGTCCCTAACACAAAATTATTTACACGACCCTCGATCTAAAGAAGTGATGCAAAAAGCTATTGAATTATTGCATGTTTTCTGCACGGTAAAGTAATGTAAACTTCTGCCTGTTCATAGGAACGAGTCATCCAGAATTTAGCACATTTAAGCCATATATTGGGCGACTAAAGCACACGATAATGTACTAAACCAGTCTCATACTGTTGGAACAACACGTGAGATAAGAAATAAATGAATATCTAACACCAGCACTTCACAGCTACTTGTTTCGTTGCGACATGCTTTTAACAAAACTAAATTTGTGCTATTCAAATTTAGATCACAAATGGCTAATGCAAATGAAAAACGCAAAATGTTAGCATTGGAAACTACTAATTTGAGAACGACGTAAATTTAAAAAAAATGTATCATACATTTTCATGAGTAAATGCTTCGGTAGTTGCTTCAGTAGTACCAGTACAAATCGTACTCGTATACGTTCTAATTCTTCCGCCTCTCAGCAGATAAAAGAGGGTTTTAAAACGTCTGATATAAGTTTTATCGCTTCATATCCAGCTTGAGCTCTCCAGAATGCTCTAGCAACTTGCCAGTTGCCTTCCTTGTGTATTATATCTGGCAGAAATACTCACGTGTTGCGCTCACAATCATTCTCTGTAGACGGGAACAGGAACAGGGTGAGCTGTACATTAGTGTTCAGGCCTGGGTTACCTCCAGTCAACAGTGAGGTGGTCATCAGCGATTCCAGGTCTGCTGGACTGCCACTGCCTTGTGCCTGATGGAAACTGTCACTACAGCCGTGATGGACCACACAGGAACATGAAATTGTTGAGCAAGGAGCGCTTTGAAATGTATAGTTCCAAATCATTGTGAGCCTAAGAGATATTGTAGTTTGCCTGTTTCAAAGGAATAATTGTTCCGTCATACCCCACAGAGACACAATATTTTGGTGCTAATTTTCCATTGTTTCTCAAATCAGACAATTTTTTCTAACTCATTCGTTCACAGCGAAGAAAATACTTTTCCTGCATCTTTAAATTTGATCTTTGAAAAGAATTTCGAGATCAAAATGTATAACATTGACGTATTGTACATATATGTATTCAGGCAATAGTAATTCATCAGCTCGCTAGGGACTAAAACGGAAACGATTTGCTGAAAAAAATAGCGAATACAGAAGCAAAAAAATTCATTAAAAGCGAGTGTTTCAAAGATGTTTTTACTATTTTTCATTCCTAACAACCTCCACCTGTTATTTTTGCCTAGTGTGTTGTAATATTTATACCTGCATGATTCTTAGCTCATCTTCGAATATCTTCGAATCAATTACCTCTGAAATAGCTCAAGTAAAAAAACTTGACCCATTCGCAAGTCTCAATAATAATATGTCCAGAACCATGAGATGAGGAAGGCCTCCACAAACTGATACTTCCTCTATGTTTCATTTCATTGTGTTCTTAAGCCACACGGCCATTTATTCTCCAAAAATATAAGATGAGTAACCACTAAGCATTTTAATTTTGCTTCGTTTATACTCAGCTTTATTCCCAGATGAACACTTATGATGTTCACCCTCAAATCTTCTTATCTGTTCAGTAGCACAGGCCTCTTTTTTGATGAGCAGAGCCTCCTTTTTTTCGATCTCAGTTCATCTTTGATATTTCGTCGAGTGACTGAAGTTCCTGTACCCAGCAGGTCACCTTACATCTCCTAGCAAGTCATCAATGGCGTTCCTCTAACCTTCGCCGATTAATTTCTACAAGGTCTGGAAAAATCTTCCAAAGAACACCTAAGTTTGAAGAATATCAAAGGCTTCATCTGTCTTAAACTTCAGAAGGATAGAGTTAATGAAACTATAAAATTTACAGTTGACGGGAAGTCTTTGGGTATGCCAGCTGTTTCATTCGGAGCTTCAGAACGTTCAGTTGTAGTAATTACTTACATAGTCTTTGTTATAGAAACAGTTTAAATGAGGAAGCTTCACGTATGTTGAAGTATTTAAAAAAATATTTAAATACCACAGACTTCTGAAAAAATTTACGGAACTCTCAAAATACTCCGTACACCATTGAGGCTCACAACCTACCTGTAAGATGCGTTTCAAAATGGCATTTTAAGTTCTTCGATCATGGACGAATGTTTTTCTAGCTCTTAATAATTACATATGTTACGAAAACATTAATACGTTACGTCATTTTCTCAATATGCTTAGGGCAAAAATCCTGACGGATTAGATGACTATCGGGCAAATTTAATGAAGTCTGATAGTTTAAAAGTTTAATAGGACCCAATTTTTCAGCACGATGAAAGTTTAGAGTTTTTAATTTCCAGCGTAATTGTTGAAACTCAAAAGGCTTCACAAAAGCAAGCAGTCATGTGTGACGCGTATTCCAGAGCTCACGCACACAATTAGCTCATTTTGTTATAGTGTTCGTCTGTTGCTGACAGGACATGGAGCTGTCATCATGCAGTGAGAAACTATTTTATTGAAAAATAAATATTGCGGGAAAAACAAGTTCAATCATTTCTATGATTGAATTCATTTAAAGTTGTATCCAAGCAATAAATTTTGCCCGTTTAATATTCGTGTTTATGTTAAATTCCTAACTGGTATATTGAAGTTATGGTCTAATTGATTATTAACTCATTGTTTAGCCCGGTCGTTTATTTATCTCACTATCGATGAGCATGATTCCCACTGTGCTTCATAAAACCTTACAGTCATCCAAATTGTTCTCCTCTTGATGTTTTTACTAAAAAAAACAAGTATTTCGTGAGGAAGGCAGTGTATACTGGCCAAATGTTTTGGAAATTTTGTAATGCTAAACTAGTCCTAGAATACTTGGCACATTACAATTTTTTTTAATGTAAACGCATAGCAGATCTAAACGGCTCTTGAAGAAAAATTATATATTTGCAAGCTGCTCATTCAAGTAAACCTCTACCTTTGTAGACTTACGCAGTCCATTAAGCAAACCGACAAAAACGGCACGAAAAAACAGTGAAAGATTTCATCAAGAAATGTTCAGCGGAAAGACTCGGAAACTTTCTGTGTTCAATTCAAGTTAATTTATTAAAGCTTGCAGCCAACTTCATGCAATTGAAAGCTCCTTTAAAGATCGGAGACCACTCACAAAATTAAAGTTTGAACTCCGATCGTTGAAGGCAGTGATCGATTATACGATTCCAGAGCAGGACTCAATTTTCTTTGAAAATCTCCAAGCCAACATGTGTATTGATTCTAAATTCAAAAGCCGGAAACAGAAAAATGTAGCAGTTTTTTGCGACAAGTTTCTTCCAATGCATTGAGTCTCTAAAGAATTTTCGAGTACGGCGAGGGGACGACCAGCAGAGAAGGTCAGGAAAACTTGATGCATCCTGGAAAATGAAAATTACGATAAAGTTCTACACAGTAACAAAGGCGAAATGTTTTAGAAGTTCAGAACTCATGTTATACATCAAATGAAAATACAAGAACTAGTTCTTCTACACTGTAACCAAAGTAGTCTCTTACATTCAGATTTATTTCCGAAAGAGAATTTTATTTCAGTTTCATTTATTCATTAGAAACCACACAATGTCTAGCAAGATTATTTTCATTAAATTTTCGAAGTCTTGATCGCACGAATGTTCAACAACAAATATCCGTAGAATAGAGAAAATTTAGTGTATACGAGAAGAAAGTCAATTTTTATGAATCTAGCCTCAGCAATTTCAGATTAAGTGGTCTGAATATTTCAAGATTATTAATAAATATTACATTGAAATGCGAAAACTACACACATTGTATGAAATGTGCTCATGTTTTATATCTACATTTCATTTACATTCAGTCATCTACGTTCGTAAAATTAATTTCCAGATTTTTTGTTAAGTTTGAAGAGCATCAATTAAGACCACTAACTCCATAACTTTCCATTGATGTGTACTACTACAATTTCTTTCATTTTCTTCCATTTTCAATCGATCGAAAAGAACAAATTTACAATCACGAAAAAGAAATTCTGAACTGCCTCAAGTCTTAATTTCTGTTCATTCTTTAATGTCCTCATTTTTCTTAGCTGCCAAGTTCAGGAGATAAATCTTGCAGTTAATCGTTTTATATTGGAACATCAGCAAATTACTTCACTTGATACAAGGATTTTCCTAGCCATTGTTTCTTGAACTAAACAATTGGATTACGGTGATGCTTGGATTATTTGACGGTCATTTAACTGTCCTGACAAGTGATAGTTTATATTGTTCGAAATGTGTGAAATAAAGTCTATTTACACAATATTAGTGCTGTTGTACCTTATATTAGTTAGAGTTTCAAAACAACGGTAATTAAAGTCTATTAAAATCTATTCAGTTTATCACGTCGAAACACAAGTTCTGCTCATTTTTTCCAAGTCAGGGTAACTATCTATTTAAATATGCAATTAAAGCAAATTTCAGTCTTCCACATAAATTTAGTTTCAGTATTCGACCTTTGGCTTTTAATCTGCGCTTAAAATACTTAAAAAACTTTAGAAGACGAGAAACTTCACGAATTTTCATAAATTCTTCGACACGAATTTATTTAGGAGTTCATCCCCAATCTTTTCCGCACAGCTTGCATCAGTCCTCACCTACCGCTCCCTAACGCCTAACGAACGATCATTAACGCGGTGATGAACTAGAGAGAATTTGAGCCCTTTATTCTGCCCCAGCGATGTTTGCGTTTGAGGGGAACTGAACTACGCGAGGGTGAAGCACAGCATTCAGTAGGTAAATCAAGCTCTGCTCTCAATTTCAGGGATTATCACCCGAGAAACCTTGTTCATCACTACAAGTGGCACTACAAGGTGGTAAAATTCAGTCTTTCTTTCGGCAATATCGCCCGTAACCGATGAAAGTAATGTGAGCACCTCGGAATGTAAAAAGGTGAAGCCACGGAAAGAAAACTAATGAAGGCGAATCTGAAGAATACTAGTAATAAAGGCAGCTTGAGGAACTCGAAATGAGAAAAGTTGAAGCGACGAAAGGATTGAGAGAAAGAAGAAGACACTCCCGTATAACGTCGGTAGTATGGTACACTAGAAACAAAAACGGTAGCTTCTCGGAAAAGCTTATCGATTAGTACAAGAAAGAAAGAGACTTCCAAGCCACAGATTCACTGTTTCTAAATGAAAAAAACAGGGAAGAAGAAATATGCGAGATGAGTGTAACTACTAAGCTCACCACAGAGTTCTGCAATAAACGTTGCTTATTACACTGTGAGTTGGCTGATAATTTTGACTCTCTTGAGTTATGTTGTAAAGAACAAACCCTACTAACAGGCTTTCCAAGTCAAGCTCAGAACCTTATTAATTCTCTAAGAAGCTTCAATTTACCATAATGAATTGAAAAACAATTCTCTCCGTGCATCTGGCAGTAGGAAAAGTACTTCTGAAACCCAAAAATTTACATCGATATTAGAAAGAACTTGATCGGGTGATCAGGAAACTAAAAAAATTTAAAGCATATTCATGCAAAACGACACAAAGTTGAAAAAGCTATTTTCAGAGTAAAAATAGAAATGAGCTCAATATTATCGCTCCATAATGTGATAAGTTGCAGCTACTAATTATTAAGTTATTCAAACCAACATTTGATATTTTGACATCCTAAACGAGGAACAAAATAATAATGTTTTTACATCCTCATTCAACACTAAAGCTGAATTGGTGCCTCGATAATTTTCCTAAATTCTTTTTAGATCCAATTTAACGAGATTTTCATTTGTATGAGGATATTAGTTCAGTCCTGACTATAATACATACATGTGTATTAAATGCAAGCCAATTAATTAAAGAAAATTCTGAGACGAGAAGTGTGAGAGCAATAAGTGTTGCAGTTTTCGCCTTGCTTTCAGCGAACTCGAACGAGTCTAAATTAAATACATTTAATATATCAATGTGTTTTATCAGTGTCTAAATTTATAATTCATACTGGATTTTCAACTTTGATCGAGTATTGTTACTCTAAAAGCTCATATTCAGCTCGGGAAATTCCTTGCAAATTTCCCTTTTTTCCCTGTAAATGCCCTTTGTTTCGAAGAGAACACGTCATATAGATTATCTTCGTGACGAATTTACTAGACATACAACTTGCCACTGGACGCATGACACGAGTCCAGTGATGTGTTTCTTTGCTTAACGATACGTAGAAAATTAAGTTATTTTAGCGTTATTTGACTTGTTTTGACGGCCCAATAATATGTACATGCCCTATTCGCTTACCTAATTTGTTCCAGTATTCTTTATTCCAAATTTATTTTCAACTTAAATTTATGTGCTGAATCGATCGATTTGTATGTACAATCATTAGAAGATGACTCCTCACTAATAATTAGTTGTTATTAAGGAGACTTTTCGGTAGCAGATAATTTTTACATAAGCGACATCGTTCAACAGAATTTATGAGTTCTTTTGAGCTACCCCAATGCATCGCAAAACATTAACAGTTAGCTAACAAGTACCTCATTTGAACGTTATTTGCTTCTTAAAAAATGTGGTACATCCTCACCTCGTCTATAGGTGATGTAGCCCGGCTGTTGCCGTAGCGGAAGTGATGTAGCCCGGCTGTTGCCGTAGCGGGAGTGATGTAGCCCGGTTGTTGCCGTAGCAGGAGTGATGTAGCCCGGCTGTTGACATAGCAGGAGTGATGTAGCCTGGCTGTTGCCGTAGCAGGAGTGATGTAGCCCGGCTGTTGCCGTAGCAGGAGTGATGTAGTCTGGCTGTTGCCGTAGCAGGAGTGATATAGCCCGTCTGTTACCGTAGCGGGAAAATACATCACGAGGCTAAATCAGGACGTGTATATGAAACATATGTCAATAGGGTAAGTCCAGAGGGTAGATCAAGAGAGTAACCATTGATGAAAACGTCTGTTCAAAGGAAGGAACTCCAAGTTTTCTATTCTAGTCCTTCTGTACCTGCGTCATGTACCCAAACAGCATCAACAACATTGCACTGATATAACATTTCTGCTCTCAACTATGTAGGACCCGAAGCTTCAGCATATGGCCTCAAAATACATCCCTCTGGCTCTCTACTATATGAAGTATCATACATGTCTGCCTTCTTGGCGAAGTAGAAACTACAGATTTGTGTACGTGCACAGTATCTGCAAACACGATCATGTAAGTACTGATGCTTCAAAGTCGGATGCTATTTGTTATTGCTTGAGTAAAGTTATATTATTTCAACTACATATTCCGTCATGGAAAATGTCAAATGTGCTCACAATTGCCAATTTGCTGTTACTATTTGCAGGCTCAGAGTTCAGCAGGCTACATAAATTGAGCATGGTTTTTTGCCTTAGCTGATTATTACTTAACCGTTTCTCACCTAGCTTCATCACATAATGGAAAAATTCTCCCTTCTGTTAAAAGCGATATATCTTCATATTTTTTAAACGCAACATGCAGTTCCCGTGGACTTAATGACTAAGCCGCGTCTAATCCCTCACGCAGTTATTGCGGTGCTGCAGGACAGTCATTTTTTATCGCGTTGGCAAGAAGAAAAATGCGAATTTGTTCGCGACGAACACAAGCGAAATCAATAGGGATCAATTCTGGAGCTGTCGATTTTAAGACGTATATTGCGCAGCACAAGTCAACCTGTGAGCAATTCTAACAGAAAACAGAAATTTGTGTTTCCTGAGTCTGCTCGATTTTTGCTTCGCCTCATACAGTTCTGGCTTCGAGGGAATTGTTGCAGGCCAGTTTATTATCCTCCTTATTATAATACTCGGAGGGAATTTCTTTGTTCAGAAAACGCTGATTAACTCTATATTTTTTTCGTTCAAGTTAGTGATTATTGTGGCTGTGCGTTCCTCACGATTAATAACGTCGTGTTTTGGAAGTGTTTGGCAAGTCAGTGCCTTTGTAGTTCATTTTAACCGGTGTCCTTAACTGAAGCTGTGGTAATTTTATTGGTAAATTTTTAGATATTTACCGAAACTTCTTGATAGAATTCTGTGGATTTGTACTATATTCCGTACTGAATGTATGCAGTTATTTACTCGACAAAAGTTTCTAACATAAATTCACGACTATAGGACTCAGACAATCATACGTTGTGAATAAAATAGTTTTGTTTCACCATCAAAATTTTAATTTTACGAAACAATTTGCTAAAAATTTATAATCACTGAAGTTAAATACTAATAAAATAGTAATAATATTTTCAGCTATAATAGAAGATTTAAAAAAATAGTAATAATTTATGTATGTATATACTGTACATGGTAGTAGTAGAGTTAATAATAATGAATTACAATAATAATATTTACAGTAATAAAAAAAAACAGAAAATAAAGTTTTGGTTCAATCGATTTTGATGAGAACTTGTACGTCACTTAACACTGAGGGTGTACACAATTTGTAAAAAGATTTGTAACAGTCTAGAGTTTTAAAAATCCTGAGACATACTGCAAAGTCGAGACAAGAAGATTTTTTCAGACATCAGTTACAAAAAAAGGTTCAAGTTAAGAGGTGTGTGAACGCGTCAGTATGGTGAGCGGCACTAGTTTTGTGCAGCGCAGGGTAAAATCCAAGAAGAATTTGACTGAGCAGGAATTGTGAAAAACTTTTATGAATTCTGGATCAGAATCAGAAGCCTAGGCATAGTTCAAGGTAACTACAAAATGCAAAAAATAGCAATCGTCTCAATGTTCATCCAGCTTTCAATAAGAGATGCAGGATGAAATCGAAACTTAGATACAAGTGCCATTGTGAGTGATTGCGTCAGCCCGATGCACAGACCCGAGCTTAGAATGAAAATTAAAATTTTTTTTACACGGCTAGGTTTTATAAAATAAATTGGGATTCGGATTCAAGCGTGAAAAAGGAACACAGGTATAATGCAAGCTCAATTTGCAGCAAAAATGAAAATTTTAATTAATGCAGAGGAAACGTTTGTGAATGTTTTTACATTTCATTATTGAACGAACATTTCGTGGGCCTTTTATCGTTTGAACGAACGACGACTTATGAGAAAACTGTTCATATCGTTTACAATAAATTAGCATGATAAGCAGCTATGGGAGGAGCAAAGCAAGCTGCCTTCGCAGCTTCTATTATGCAAACAGTTCTCATAACAGCCCTCGCTCGCTGTGGGCGTAAAGAAGGTTTAGCAAATTACCCTCTCATATTGCTTCCTAAACAGCGTGCGTCAAAAATTCCTTTGCGCTTGAATTGAAAGCCAGAAATTTTTTTCCGAGTCCATAACCTCCAGAGCGAATAAAAACTCCCGTTTACTTAAAATGGTCGTAAGACCAAGACAGTTTGAAGAATTGTATTAGAAGTAAGCAAACATGAATAATGTTAAAGTTACACGAACAATTTCGAAGAACAGAACATTGAAACAGAAGTATAAAAGTGTAGAGCATTGAAGTGCAGAGCAATGATAAACGAGATAATTGTAACTGTTTTTCTTACGGTATGGTTACATGTACTGTAGTACATATGTAATCAATTAAGAATGCGTTGCAATCGTAAATGTGTCGTATATTGCTCCTGTACTGTCGTACTTCATGTGGTGTCCCGAATGCAGTTTTTAATATAGCAAAATGAACCTAAGTTTTCCCATAGGAATTAGTAAATACATTCCCAAAGGTGGCACCAAATGTGGCGCAAAACTTCTAGATGAATTCTACTTTACCTTACTAACCCCAAATCAAATTGTGCGTATATCAAACTAAATGCTTAAATTTAATTTCTATTGAACCATCTGTCGGATGTCGTATTGAGTATATTCTATCCATGACCCAATGAAATTAACACGTTGAGTGCGATACGACCCACCGGTGGGTCACTCAGGTTAGGTTCTGTAATTTTTTCAAAGCTTTCTAGTGACTGTGTGTACAAAGTAAAGATTTGCACCGGCTAGGTAATCGCAGGCAACGTGTTAATACATCTGGAGTCCCGGTATGTGCATACATATATGTTATTTTAATGCCACAGAATTGCATAACAAAGCACAATAAATAAGGAGAAAAAACTGTCTTCTGGACACTTGACAATGAGAGGAAACAAGTATTAAGACACCTTAAAAATTGTATTTGAATGCATTTTCCGTTGGAATACAATTGCAAGACTCATAACAAAATATATAATTATAATAAAAAAGTACTAGGCAGGACAAATTTCAATTTCATTCATTGTATATAATTAAAATAGAAATAAGAGATATAAGGCTTGAAGAAAGTTCTTGGACTTTTTTTCGAATGTTTTAGTAGCGTTTAGTGCTTAATTTTTCCTTCACAATAACTCTAGAATGTTTCAGAAATTGGTACAAGCTGTGTAGAGTTGGTTGTAAATTGATGTGCCGGGCGTCAGTGCTCATTTGGACGCAGCTTTATCGACTCTGCAAAATGCGTAAATAACGGGAACTACCTTGTTCTTCTTCAACATATGCATGGAAATCAACCACCAAAAGAATACCACATCTAACATGAAGCAGGGGAGATCGAAATTTAATGGTTTAGGCTTCCTTCAATGGCATAGATTTTTTTGAAGTAATTGAATGAAGAATGAATAGGAAGAAGTGCCTCGAGATGGTCGAGATAATTTACTCAGATTATTTGAAGAATTTAAGCTTGGAAATGAATTGTGATTCCAAGAGAACGGATTTCAAACATGCTGCCGAAGTCACCTGTAATTGGATCGAAGATATTAATATTTATGTATTGCTGTGGTTCAAGCAATCACTGAATTTAAATGCAATCAAAAATACATGGAGAACACTGAGATGCTCAGGAGCTCAGAGCAACGAAGCGTTGGAGATCGAAGCCTGACACCGGAGAGGAATTGACCAGATTCCGGAGAAATTCTATCAAGATTTAGCTCAAGCCTATAGGAATGAAAGAAAAGCTCTCCAACTAAATAGTGAATAGGGTTTTCCAATCATTCAAATACTTTTTTGACCCCTAATTTTTCAATGTGAATAGAAATTGTATAAAGTTGAGAAAGTTTGCTGTTTTGTGTTTAGTTACATGTTCATTTAATTTCGTATTTTTTTGGAGTCTTAAAATTACATTGTTCCTGAAAATACGATACAATTAACTTTTGAAACTCTTCAGATACTGGTCTTACCTTCCTGTATAATATGTTAAGAATTTCCAGTCAAATTGGCACCAACATTCAGACCGCCATAAAAGCAATAGCATTTGCTGCTTAGCTGTCCTCGCCTAAATAATGAGAACAAATTTAGCTGTACTAAAACACACGTTATGAGCGAGGGTAAATGCAGCTTCATTGTGAGTCATGGGAGCCCCAAAAAATTAGCGCCTCTGCAACATTTTACCCAAATAAAATTGTCAAAGTTAAGCAGTAAAGGTTTTTTCATATGAATTTGGTACCAGCTATTACCATACATGAAATCCCATTCGACGCAAACGCTTCAGCTCACATCGCAAAAAAGTTTTCATATTCATAGTTTACAAGTTCTGATTTTCGAACTCGACTTACAGGAAACAACCCTGATTTATCTCCCTCACACGCTGGAGGAACAGATTCAGACGCAGTCAGTATGTATGATATCACACGTTCAAAGCAGTGTGCAGTGGAGTACCAATTGCTGACAGTTCGTACAGTTTGGTGACTACCAGCGAATAACAAGCCACAGTTAGCAACTGAATGTCTGTGTCCTGCAACGCTCTAATTGAGGACAGTTCGTGCAGTTGGTTGCTGCAAGCAGTTTCATTTGAGCTCGCCAACCAATGCATTGTTTCTGAATAGTTTAATTCTATGAGCATTTCTTGGACGTGATCCAAAAGGCTTGCTCACAACTGCGCACGCACCTCAAGCGTCATTGGCTTTTATGAGATGGAGTGTGGAAAAGCACACAAGGGCTTTGTGCCAAGGGCTGGAATTCTCTCCAATGCAGATCAATACACATGTTTTAGCTGGCACATGCAACATGAGTTCTTTCAAAGTGACTTGGAATATGAACATCATCTGCCACGATGTGTTCAAGGAGAAAATAAAAGGAAAAGAGCTTGAAGTAAAACGTAAAAGACGATTTAAAAAGTGAATGGAACATGTAGCAGTAATAAAAAACAAATAGTGCAGTAGAAAAATTATCTATGCATCCCAAATTATGCCTCTCAAGCGAACGTACTCACTCTTTAACTGTTTTTTTTTGTTTTAATTTAAATTACTATATATATATATATGCAGATACATACACGTCTAGTGAATTAAATAAAAGAAAGCAACATTAAATTGAAAGAAATTAAATATGATAAAAGGAAACCTTGAATTCTCCCCCTGGTGTAGTCTCTCCCAAGTAATAGGCATTGAAAGAATGAGTTCATTGCTTTCAGGCAGTCTGTAGTGGGAGGACATAAGTTATTACCTGAGACACCGACGTTATAAGATGTGAAGAATAGTCCCCACAAGTTTGTCTCCATGATAGAATTATCTTGCTAGGTAGAATTAAACGTTGCAAAACACTTCTAACTTCGAGTTTTTGCCAACTTCCAAGTCATTTTGAACTCGAACCTGACCGCTACGATGATACTTTTTCATCCAAAAGCTATCCAAAAACCAGTCTTTAAACTAACCCATAATCCTTTACTTTTATGACGCAAGTTCATGATTATAGTTTCAAGTACATTAACACTTTAGATACAAAAAAGGGGTGAGCTTTAAGAACGCCGCATAGTTCTAACATTAGATTAAATGAAAGCCAAGCCCTAACCTCATTTCCTTTCACCATTCTGTGGAGTTTTCCTCGTTAACTGTGGCAAATGACAACGCGCTCTCGTTCTAATGTCCAAGTTTTCCGCTAAAGAACGCAGGAGGTTTGCACTCTTGCCCAACGTGAGAAGTCGCTTGGCTTTCGATGACATGCTCGGTCGAAGAATTTTTCTGGACTACGAAACTCGTCTGATTTTCAATTGATTTCTAGATTCAAGAAGTTTATGCTAATTTCATGTATTTCTATAATGTGTAAATAGCAGTGTGAAGTCACTTGCACAATTTGTTACCATGCTGCAATTTATAGTTCAACATATTTTTAAAAATATTCTCTAGTACACATTTGGCGTTTTAATTCCTACCAGCATTCTAGTTTAAAGTAAACTTTGTGTGTTCTGCAGATACTCCAGTCTCTATTTGATTTTATAATTCATGCTGATGCTCCATTTTCCGGTCATTTTATAACTTAGAAGAATTTCATCGTGATATACTTTGGAAAATTCAGCAAACGGAAAGAATTCAAAAAGTGTGGATGCCTAACTTCGTATTCAGCCGTCAGCCACTGCCAAGAATTACAGCACAGCAACTGGAGACAACTAGTGGCTTCCTGACTTATTCTTTAAGTTGCTGTGTTGCCGAGGCAAATGAGAGCAGACATCGGAGGCATTACTGCTGCTTAAATTCTACAGCATAAAGAGAAAAAGTCACCTTCCTTTTGCATCCCACACAAGTTGCTTTGATACATGTTTCAATACTTGAAGCTTATAAATTTAAATACCTATTTCCAATGGCAACGAATATGTGCACATGATACAAGCAATTTCCCGGATATACAGACAGAAAATTATTATTTTGTCTTTATTCAGACAAAAAATTATTTTGCTTTAACCATTCTCTCATGATTCGTCACTTTTTAAAGCTGAAATCAAGTATTCAGTTTTGTATTTTATGAATAATAGACAAATATTTTTCTAATTTATTTCTCAAAAATTTGAAGCACTATGATGCATCAAAGCGGATAATAAACTGCAGATAAGGCAGAAACTTTACTACTTAACGAAGTTTTTCCAATAAACTAATGGGCTTTGAAAACGGCCTCTGACTTCTTTCTCTAGGAATAATAATGAAATAAAGCAACTAAAACAACTTTGAGCTTAGCCCACTTAATAATTTTCTGAGGTGCACGACCCCATTTTAAGTTTTCAGACGTGAAAACTTCAGACCCTATTTTAAGTTTTAAGTTACAGACGTGAATGAGTTAACAAAATAGGTATACTAGCATTCAACTATTATTCCCTTCTAGTTAAACGAGATGCAACTGAAAAGTGTGATGGTGACGAGTATGTTTTACGTTTCCTCAATTCAACTACGGCAGAAAATGACCTGACGCTAAGAGAACATTTTGCAAGTGGCATCAACGTTCAGTTCTTACAGAATAAACTCTAGTGGGATCCTCTCCGTCCGTCTTTGAAGATAAGACTGCAGTTCTTTTTAAGCGGTGACTACGGTTTCCCTCTTAAATAAGAGTTTCTGCTCCTCTCTAGACTGAGTGCTGCTGTCTCTGTCTCGAACGGATGCTGTAATCTCTCTCGTGACAAAGGTTGATGACTTTCTTCTTCCCTGAGAGTGAGTTTATACTTCATAAGCTTATTCGCCAGAACAGAAACGCAAAATCATTCGTCAAATACAAACTGACTGAGTAACATGATTTTTCGGACCTGGTGTGATTGAGTTAACAGCGTTTAGAAATCATTCACTGTGTGACGTTCTCTGACAAGGACGAAATCGAACACTTCTTAACCCTGGAACCAAACTTAACAAAGAAAAATTCAAGGAAAAACGCACAGATATTTTCAAAAAACATTTCTGTTGAAATCACGTTTTCAAGAAAAAAATCATACTTTTACAGACCCACCCGAATGAATTATCTAATCAATGTTCCATTAACAACTATGAGTTCAGCAATTACTTCACCAGGTATTTCAACAGTTACTGCTACAGTTACTGTAACAATTACTGAAACAGTAACAGTAAACGTTCCTTCGACCGTAGCGTGCCCAGTAATAGAAATTTGACCATACGCTATATAGCTTCCCGGTGTCTTCACCGTCCAGGACAGTAGCGCCTGGTCAATAGTTCACAAGGAGTCAGAAGAACTGGAACTTATATTCAAGAAAATTTAAAAAATTCTCAACTCCATACCCCAAGTATTCACTGGCAGCTTCAAAATAGGTGATATTAAAATAAAAAGGACATGCGAATAAATTAATCTTAAATGTCAGTCAAGTCTGCAGCACGATGGAATAAGACTACAATAATCAAAAGCAGTTTTTACATGGATAGTTTATTTTTTCAATTGCTTATCAACAATACACGGAAAATATAATGCATGCTTAGAAATGGGTACAAAATAGCTTTATGCCATCAGAAAGCTTATACTCTACCTTCGAGACACCAGCCGAGTACCCCAAGCTCAGAATGCCCAGTTTATGCGTTCTGTATTCTCTAATTTATAAAATTTTTCAAAACAAGCAATATGTTTTGTCTCTGCACTAACACACACGTGTACATGTTTTTGCATATAGTGCACAAAATGGAAACCATTATTTTGAATTTTAGGCAGGATCACTTACACCACTTGATAACATCTGTCTTGCTTGTATAAAGGGATTTTTTAACAAACATGGACATTTTACGAACATCTTTTGTGAAGCACCAAAACAAAACCCGAATCTTTTAGGCAGAATTTGTTTCTCCTTGTGATGTGTTCTGAAGGACGCATCACGGGGATGAAGTTTTGAAAAATGGGTGTAGCAGAAGACGACTGAGATGAATAAATCTATTGCATATGACAAAATTTCTCTGAGCTATCATTATTTTAGAATTCTGTTTCTCTGGGTTGTTGCTGTTGCTTTCAGCTACGAGGACAGTTTTTCTGCTAAAGATTTTAGAATTTCAGCAACATCCTTATTCGCTCGTGTTACGTGTTTATTCAGTACCACACCGATGATGAATCAAGTGCTAGACCCGTGCTCAGTATCTTACCAACCAAGAACCAGGGGATCACAACATAATTTCATCATCAAATGTCGTATTCGCAAAGAGAGTTTTCACGGTTGATGAGACCAACACGACGTAGGAACGTAATTAAGTAACGCATACTTCATCTAACATTCAATGTCTGACACCATCATTTCACCTTGAAACGTTTATCATTGTTTCCAGTTCAGGTGTGTAGGAAGAGATAATGTACATAGTACATAATACAGTTTAATGTACTCCTACTACACAACTGCTCCCTTCTAAGAAGTGGTGACAATGAAATTGGTCCTGTCACAGAGATGTAGACTTGAGTAACTACTCCGATCTACTAAGACTAAATCGAGAGTAGACTAAATCGAGAGTAAACTAAATCGAGAGTAGTCTAAATCGGTATTCATTGAGGTTTTGTTTTAGGTACAGGGTGCTACAGCTAAAGGAAGATGAAGGCCTAGAATTTTTTAGATTAAAGGCTCTACACACAGTGCTTGGGACTGTCGTGTTGTGCTAGGTGCCATTTGATGTGCGAAAACTTATGCATATTCCTTGACATAACAGTAAATGTTTGATGCGGATGAAACCTCACCCGCAGCTCTAAGTTTATCATCCTCAGTCTGCATCCAAAGTACATGTTCATCAATAAATCCAGCCTTATCTTATGAACTGAAGTCTAGATGCAATTACTTTCCTTGAAAAACTGCACGCAGAAACTTGTGTTTATTGCCCCTACAGAACAGTTGCTGAAGCTTCGTATCCTGCCGCTTTTTTACAACGGCCTTAATTTCGTAAACTCAGCGTCTGTGTTTTTGTGTTTGTTGCGGCCCATGGGACCTGCAGGGCCTGCAGTCCCTTAATTGCCCTGCTTTGGCCTTTATAGTCTTGGACACGACGTCAGCCCTCCAGAGACTCTCACAGCACAGACTTCAAGAGCTCAAGCCTCCTTAATAAATGAAACTTGACAACTTTTCTTAAAAAAATGGCCAGTCGTCCACGTGAGGTTAGCCTTCAATAAAAGATGCAAAGCAACTCCTTCGGCTGGAATGCCACAGAAAACTCGAGAGCTTTGCCTCTAGCACGTTATTTACGTACAGTACTTACTTCATTTGTTGGAAGGGTCTGGTGGATCAATGATCAGACACTGAAACATCAATTACATAATTACAGCACATTAATATTTGTTTTAGGTAACATGATTGAAGTGTGGAGCATTGTACATGTACATAAATATATAGCGACTTCGCACTTCTAAGTAACGAATACGCGTGAAAGGTGTTTTACTATTTGACATAAATTTTAGAGTACGTGTTTACAATAGAGTAAAGTACATATTCTTAACATCATAACTAAATAATTCAAAATGTTCTTCTAGATTTCTTTATGTCATAGTTCGTAAATGGTCAATTGATTTCTCACTACCAGTCAACTAAATGTTGATTTAGTTTACGGGATCTAATACACAATTTAGTAATTCTCCTATTTTATTATACAGGTGGTGGACAAAATAATGGAAACACCTAATATTTTACCATCATAATCTTAGAACATAATTTAAACAATCAAAACTTGGCATATG
>VCRD01000461.1:125060-207589 GCA_006783055.1 Trinorchestia longiramus
TATATATATTATATATATCGAATATATATATATATATATTTACTTCAGCTTATCCAATAATTTTACTCATCTAACCTTGTGAATCTGAATAATTTTACGTTTGTCGGGCGTCACTCTCAATCCATAAGAGAATAGAAGTGTATGTCACAGTTGCAGTCAAAGAGGATAGTATCTGATGCAGGAATGGAGAAAAAATGAACCATGGAGTAAAATCCAAAGACTTTTGTGTGTATAACAATAACAAACTCTATTTTCTCAGTGTATGCTTCTACTTACTAACAAACCTGCGTTCAGACATGGACGCTCTTAGTGTTAACCTGTACTATTTTTCAGACACGTGAGACTTTTCGAATACTTTGCTGAATTCTTTGTATCCTGTATGCGGAGACTTTAGGTGGGAGTAATTTTTATCGACTACTGCTAAGATAAAAAATTAAGTAGAACTGGCGCTAAGACAGTAGAATAGATCAGAATAGAATGAGGCTATAGGAACGAACCTTCTGGCCCATTCTTGGGTCGGATAATTACTTCGATAATTATTCGGTTGTTTACCCAAGTCCCATGCCGTATTTCTAGCCGCGTCAACCATGTCGGCAGCGGGATTCGAACCCGGGTCTTTCCGCTCGCAAGCCGATTCGCTCACCAGTCGACCAAGCTGGTGATACTGAACAGGCCTAACTTTCGATTGTATTAGCTTCATACGATTGTTGAATCAACACTATATAATTAAACGCCAGGTGTCTCTTTAAATAAATAATTTTATATATATTTTTTGTGCGTAATTTCTACCACGTTATTATGATACAATGGGAATCTCCTTTAAATGCTGAAATAGAGTTTCACCGTAGTCGAGTGGTCTGCAGCCCGTATTCTGTATCGGGTCTCTGCCTGTGCAGAAAGACTTCTGCGGGTTCGAAACCCGGCAATGAATACGAGCTGTTTCTCGTTTCACGCCGTGAGCTCGCACTTATCGGTAAGCCCATGGACACATCCCAGGATCGTCGCATAGAGCTCACCCTCACCCTTACTCTAAGAATGTTAACCTTAAGAATTTGAAAAACCAATGTACTAAATGTCTATGTACTGTGTACTTGATTGGAAATAAAGATTGTTTTTTTAACCACTAGAGTTAAATCCGTAGACTTCCTGATTATATCTGAGAATCTGTTGCTTTAAGTTATTCCTTCAAATACATGATATATATTAACACCCGTTATTTTTAACGGGCATGCACACCAGTAATATACTAAAAGGTATTGTTTACAGTTTAACTAGTCCAAGTTGATCAGTATTCCAGTACAATGCTGTTCGTAGATGGAAATCCCTATAACTACTTTAAATTGAAACAACTTCCCAGCACGACTATAATGAGACTACGGTTTGCATTGCAATTAATTCTACAGAAGCACAATTTAGAGTTGAACACATTCCCCTGCATGTTAGAACAAACTAACAATTGTATGGACGTCAGCAACAGACCACCACTGCATGCTCCTCCTTTCTTCCAGTTAACCAAAGTCTACGCTTCATTTCTTCCAGTTAATCAAAGTCTACGGATCAAGTCAAACTCTTGGGACAATTAAAGGACGAAAAGCGTTGAAGGCGGAGCTAATGAAGGTCCTGGGAGGAGGGAACGAGATGAAGAAGGTTGGGTCCGTCAGCATCCGATGTATGCAGCAGACCTACAGGTATGTACAACTACCACAATGCCAAGACTAAAACTAATAAGCTGATACTCATAGACTAGTACTCATAAACTAGTACTCAACTGCTAGTACTCATAGACTTGTATTCAAAGACTAGTATTCATAGCAAAATACTCACAGGCTAGTACTTGTATATTGGTACTCATTGGCTAGTACTCATAGAGAGAACTGGTACGCTTAGACGGGTGTGCGAATCCTTCTCAAGTCACAAATAGAATTTGCAGACGAGTGGAGGTAAGTTGTTTCTATGCTACCAGATAGCATGTTCTCTGAGCAACTGTTCTTTCTAATGTCAAGGACTTATTTTTATTCAACGCATTAAAATTAAAATATTCATGATTGTCGGTTGTCTTAAGTAGGAACATCTCGTTACAGCTGTAAATAAGTAAAAAGTAATGAACAATAAGAAGCATGTTCTTACATTTATAAGTTCGTTGGAAGCATTGGTTCACTAACTAAAAAAGATCTCAAGAGAAAAATAATGCAAGTTTATAGATGTAAATGAGATGTTTCATAATGATTTATTCACGATCGTACAACAGCAGCGTGCGTGGTTTGGAGTCAAGTGGGTTTAGCCTCACAAATAAGGTTGAAAAATATTCAACCTATAGAACCTACAACCTTGTTAGCCTTGAAAGTAGAATCGAAAAATTTAAATGTCGTTACTAAGAACTTAGAAGCCTGTAGTTTTGAAAACACTGTGATGTATTCATAACTTTCAAGTATTAGCTAGAATTAATTGGCTTTGAAACGAATTCGTGATTTCCTGTTCAGAAAATCAATGAATTTTCAAGTTGTCGAGTTAATGAAGAGAGTTCTGAGTGTTCTTGCTCCAGGAAATTATGGACGTCATTTCGTTTCTTTCCCTGCCTTGTTTTAATGAAGATGAACTTTTTGACGAAAAATTGTAAGACTGTACGCGGGATTGTGAGATTGCCTTCCCTGTACAACCAGGTTGACCACGTACACAAAGCATCATTGGTGTGGTTTTAGTGTGGGAATCCTGGTATTTTTTAATTCCACTTAGGGTAAAGTGTATACAAATGCGTGTAAATTTGTAGATAAACGAATCAATCGCTTTTTACAATGAAAGTAAAATACAATGGCACACTAACAACACTGAGAATAACACTCATATGTGCGCCAACACTCCATATTTCCTACACAACACTGAACATTATTTTCTTACTTCTGCCTGTAATGTTCTCCTTCGGCCCAAAACTATTCAACCCTCCAGAAAAAAATTCCTGCCACAAATTCAGTAATTCACCTCGAAAATGATTTAGTATCTTGAGCAAAAATCTGGGCCCGAATTCACAAAACTTCATTTGGTGCTCGTCTGCCGAATTAGAATTTCAAGAATCTTGATTATGAACAAGTAACGAGGGCAAGCGGAAAACTCAGTAGTAAAATAGTATTTTTCAAGGCCTCTGAACGAAAATCCAATTATTCACTCGCAAAACATATTTAAAAGTAAAAAAGTTTTTTCTTGAAAACCTTCCGTTAGAATAGACGATGCTTCATTTTGAAGAATGTATATTTTGCTTCTAAATGAATGACTTTCTGGTCCAATTTCACTTGAATTCTGAAAGAAAATTCTTTACTCTGTTCTGTATATTGTCACCATTCCAAAGATGAAAACGAACGGCAAGTATTAATGACTACTTTCCTGACCTGCCTTGCTGAGCAATAGCCCTGTTGCCTCTATAATGCCTTTATAATGATTATATGACTCTATAATGTTTGTATCATGGCTCTATAAAGATAACTGAACTATCAACAATTAATTTTCAAAACCTTTGAGTAAAAAATTCTGAAATGTTATACTTTATCTTTCTCCGTAAATAATAACTGGAGCCGCAATCAATTAGGAACCTAAGTCAAGTGGTATATGCAGACCGAGTCTCCGCTCGGAAATATCATTATATGTGCTCCAGTTGAGTCTGTACTCATGTTGAGTATCATTATACTTCAGTTGAGTTTCATTATACTTCAGTTGAGTATCATTATACTTCAGTTGAGTATCATTATACTTCAGTTGAGTATCATTATACTTCAGTTGAGTATCATTATACCCCAACTAAGTATCACTATGCTCCATTTTGCATGACTGGACTGGAAAGTTATTTCTTGAACAACAAATGCTATTCAGAATTAATCGTCTTGTTACGTGAAAGAAGATTTTTTAATGTAATCATCTAAGCTAAACAAATTTCGTTGAATTAAAACTTCTACTATTGAATGCCTTTTTCCAAAGTTAATTTTCAAGCAAAGTCGCAATTATTTTCCGTAATTGCAACTTCTCAAGAAGATTATTACCCAGAAATTTTCTGCTGATTCGCCATGTTTGTCTTTACCTTCAATTCTTAAAATTCCTAAGGTTTTAATTTAGTGGGCGAGAACCAAATGAAATCTTGGGAACACGAGCCAACTTTCTCACTCAAGATAATAAATTATTTACTCAGAGACAATTTCCGAGTTAGCAGCAGGGAAGTTTTCTGAAGAAATGAATAATTTCGAGCTTACGTAAAACTTGAACGACAAAAAAAAATGGAAAATAAAAGACCTTCCCTCGAGCCTTTATGATACGCAATCAGTCATTTGTATGACAGTTTCATCTGGCATACTTTCATTGCTGCAAATGGAACGCTTTTTTGTTGGTAATTTAGCGTCTGCAGTTTTCTCACAACTAACACTTTTATTCTTTGTGCTCAGTAAAATACAGTGCAATACTCGTACTCAATGTGTGTTCGTAATTCAACACCAGTGACTGTCAGCGAGGAAGCTCTCGTGTCCGTCTGGTGGTGGAAGAGGGAGTGACATGCGAGGCCTGTGCCAAATTTTATTCACATTTCATAGGTCTGCTTTGAAAAAAATAAATAAATGAGGTTAACCTCTACCGTTTCAAGTCAGTGAAATAATTAAATAAATATCATGAAAGTCAACAGATCCTGGTGGTTAGAAGGTACAGCATTAAATCTTATTACATAATCCATGGTACCTATGTTTTTAATAAACGAGTATTCAATGAGCCCTGCATATATCGTATTGTGCGGTGGAAGAGTATAATCGATATCTCTCCTAATCTTCACTTTCAAAAGCAAATAGCTGAAGACAATCAGCAAGCTTCGTAGTAAATTCTCTCAAGCATTAAAATCTAATCAAATACTATTCATATTTGGAAATCAGTTTTAGCTATCGACTGTTAGTGTGTTGAAGGCTAAAGGTTAATATATTTGCTATATATGAGTTTGTTAGACAGAAATTCCTAGAGGGGCCTAATATTCACATCGTTGGTTCTGTCAGAATTGATATCATTATTCATGCACAGAAAAGCCATCTCGAACCTTATTACCCCTGAAGTGTTTTTTTTCGAGTTTCATATTTACCTCATCGAGTTCATTGTGTTTGTATCAATTTTTGGTGAGCACTGAAGTGCATCATTATTTTTTGGAGCGCAGCTTACACGTGCTTGTCCAATTATTTATATTTATATATGAACTCAAGGTACGTTACTTACTGAAAGAGTACATTCTGGAAAACGACATATTTATTTTGCCCATGCAATTCTCTGACAGCTGGAGCTCACTATTCTTAAACATAATATACCATACCAAATTGAAATGTCCCACGTAACCTTGTCGTAAACTTTCCTTGGGTGGCTGAATGAATTATTGACATTGCTTCAGTTGCCACCATAAAATACTTTCAAATGAAGAACGTTCAGCTGTTCTCGTATTCAGCTGTGATTATAAAATATTGGCTTAAGGATAATACTTGCACAACCTGAGCTACGAGCCGCAGTACATTTTGGTGCATCATCAAATTACTTCTCTTTCTAAAACGAAATCAAACCTGTGAGGAATTTAAAGTTTTCACTTGATTTTAGCAGGCCTCAAATACGTAAGACTTAAAAACATTAAAATAGAGACATATTTGCTGTGCGAAATTTGCGTTTTGAGTACATGACTGCATGAAAACATTACCATCGATTTTGGAACGTAAAACTTGTTGATTGCAATACTTGAATTTCTAGCGAGGGCGTGGGTGTAATGTTTGATTGTGAGTGATATGTAATATATTTTAATTGTGGGTATGCCTCATAAATGTAGAAAATACCTTAGGTGCTGTATTCCTCGAAAAATTTTAATATTTTTCATTTCTTAACTGAAATTTTTCCCTTTGTAAAACTGAAGAATGAGTTTAAAAACGCTCCTTTTTAACCGAAATAAACTCAAATTTAATACGACTTATACATGCACAATTGATGGGGTTTTTATTTGATGAATATTTTCGAATACATTCTGAAAATATAAAGCATTCTGTGCGTCATTTTAACTCAGAAACAATGTCGACTTCAAACCTTGATTGATTAAAAAATTTGTTAAAATTAACAATTTAGTGTGTTTTCATTTCATTCTTTAATTCGGTTCTTAAAATTATTTTTGCCTTATTTTCCCTTCAACTTTGTTTTCATTTTGCTCCACCAAAATTTCATCCATAAATTCCTTTTAACCAAAGCAATTCTAGTTGCCTAAAAACAGAGATTATGCAATCATGGCCGCGAAATTTTCAATGTCAAGCTAATCATTATTTAATATGATCTTACGTATATATACACAGTATATACACACATTTTTTACTGTGTTTTCTACACGTTTATGTAAAAATATGAATGTTATTATTATATTCGAACGATACTGATCAATCCAATGATATTAGAGATACAAGTTTCTCAATGCAAAATATAAAACTATATCAATCTTTCAATATAAAATTCATTCATTGTTGTCATCATCATAATGTTATGTACGAGTACAGACACTGAATGTATTATTAATTTTATTACTAACTAAATTAATTTTATCGACACCTGATCATTCGGTTTATTAATAATAACAAGTACAATATGCAGTAGAAGGCACGTAATGTAACAAGTTGAATTACAACTAATAAGTTCTGCTCATCAAGCTTACAAACATTTACCTTGAGAATTTCTATTTTTGTTAGAGTTGCAATATAGTTTCCTCTTACTTTCTTAGATTTCCTCAGATCTGTTCTGATTTTGTTATCGCTTTGAATTTTTCAAATTCTTTAGATTTCTTTAGCTCTAATATTTATATGTTTTTCTAGAAATTATATTCACGGACCTCCAACACATGAATTTGAAATTTGATTCTAGCAAACTATATTTCGAATAAACAAACAACAATAAAGTTTCTACACCAACGCATTTAATTATCTATGTTGTCTTTCAAAATAACACCTAGGTAAACGCTACACAAGATAGTAATCCAAAATGATTTCCCCTTTCCGAGCAAAAGACTGAAAGTGCACAGCAATAGTTAATTGAGTGTATTTAGAGTGAAGGCAAAAACATAGCGAGCTAAAGCCTCCTGCAACAAAACAACGTGGACGTCAGTTAACGCAAGCACCGGAGTTTTTCACCAGAGATTTCAAAAATGGTGACTTCCAGCTTCAATCAAAGGGCATTCACAGTCAATATGAAATAACTGCCTAATTATATGCAGGTACAGTTATGAAGCACAGATATTGAAAAAGGAAAACCGACGTTTGTGCAGGAAGGAGCTGTTCCTAGTAAAACAACCCTCAACTGAGCACTGGAAAATAAAACAGAGGCTTGACAAGTATTGTCAAAAAGAACAAGTTTAAATAGAGTACCGGAGAACTCCAGTATAGCTCATGTACGGCTGTTCATCACTGATTTTGTGACCTTTGGCCCCTTATATAGCTGCTTTACTGCCACTAGACTTTTGCTAGAGCAGCAAAAAGGCAATTTACGATCCGTAAAGATAATAGACGAGCCAAGCACGACTTGACTGTGAAGTTTAAGTGGCGAAGAATTGCCAATCTGCGTTCCTCTTGAGCAGCGACTGCGTTCTGATATAGAAATAGCGAGGTAAAAATTCTGCGAAAAGGATAACTCCTCAACCTATTCGTTTCATCCTCTATACAACCTACAACTCTAGAAGTGTATAAATGCTTATTAATCATTTTTGACAGGAAATAGCCAATTATATAGGCTTGTTTGACGTTTTAATAAATGCGCGATCATTTGTACTCAGAGCTCATTAAAGGCAAGTTTCGACTGAAAAGACAGTGTAATAAACCCACAAACCTCAAGTTCACTAACAAAGAGTGAGTATGTTTCGTTGTATTAGGTGCATGACGATTTATTCGAGGAGAAAATTTTTCCATCGTTATTCCCACTTGAAGAGCACAAAATTTTGCGTCATGTTCTCGCTCTACGAAAACGCACTGACATATTTTGAAACTTTCTCTAGCCCTCGTGAGGAGTTTTTAGCAAAGCTGACGATGCTCTCAGCAGTAGAAGGAAGCCAAATTTATTTTTTAATGCTCATGGGCCGAGGCTTTTGGTGAGGTAAAGGACACGGTTTTTCATCCCGCCACTGGCACGCGCGCCTGAGAATAGCAGCTATACCTGAACATCTTTGCCTCACATGAGCACCAATAAATTGTCCTCTTGAGCAAATTAGAAGAATTGGGAATACAGTATGTGAGCAAGCTAACCTACCAGGTTTGCTTGAACCCGCCAGGTACCACAAAAATTATTGCCTCTCAAATAGGCCTGAATATGTTCACACACCATTCATACCTCAGCAGATACATTTGTCCAGTAGGTCGATTTTGAAGGTGTTACTGAGGCATGAAGTGTTAAAGTTCTTGGAAAGGTTTTTGAAGCTTTTTTATAATAAATTTATCTCCAACTGTAATCAAAGTATGTATTTCAAAATGAACTTACACTTCATCGAAAAACTAGCTCAAACATATATTTTTTTATAACTTGTCTAGATATTATGTTTTGATACATGATTCACTAGCATCTGCAGTAACAGTGTTTGACGGCAGCTATGAGTTATCCGTCATGTTGTGTTATTGCTCCAGTTTCCGGCATCAGTGTACGACGACAAGACTCTTAGCTCCCTAGCAGTCTCATAGGAGCTCGTGTTGTATTGTCCTTGTGTTTCTACACTGCCTATTCCGGGAAGTCTAAGAAAAATTGTTTAACTAAATGAAAACGGTCTTAAAATTGCGCTCACCTACTCCTACGCGTAAGTATGATAGAAGCTAGAGATGAAGAATTAAAGTAATGTCCAATTGTGACGTTGCAATTGTCTAAGCAATTGTTACTGAAATTTGCAATTGTGAATTAAAATTTGTTTCAGCCTGATGCGTAACTCAGTTTGCAGCCAGTAGTCGCTTGCAGCTCATGCGTTTACTGTACTGTAATTAACGCTGACTATTTTTGAGCCTGGGTCTTTCTTTTTTCGCTGCTCGTGTCATTATCTACATAATTGGCCATTTCTTCCAGTGTTTCATTCAGTTTGTCTTCGTGGCATTGCTGTGGGGTGAGTTGTTACTCCATGTTGTTGGGTTCTGCCTTCTCTCAGGAGTCTGGCACAAGGAGAAATATAAAATATAACTGTATGGTTGTTAGTTGTTACAACAAGTGTTTTACGGTTGATTGTAATAATGTTGTAGCAACTGTATTCACAGTTTGATATATTGAACATATGACCACAATTTTCAATTTTAAAAGCAAAGAACACTAACACAAGGCTTGGCTGTGCGTGGACGAACGTTAGATTGTTTACAAAACACAATCCCACGCATACCAATTGTGGGCCTGTACGTCTGGTCGCTAAATTTCCAAGCGTTTCATTTTATTTTGGCCGAAGAGATGTCGTAGCTTCGTTTTCCCGACACCAAAATGCCACTCGAGCATCAACTCTGTCACTTGACAAGATCTCAGCTACTTCAGTTCATCCCCTTGAGAAGCCCTCAGCCCTTCCAGCTAAGGTACAAACCGCAGAGGAGTTCAGTATTTGTGTCAGTGTAAAGAGGTGTTGTGAGAATCCTTTTTGAAACGCAGGTGGTATGTGGGTTTCTGCTTTTTCGAACGAGTAGTTTTACGAGTGGATATTTTTCGAGAGGATGGATTTTTGCTCAGCGGCTTATGAGTAATTAGTTGTATGAGTCATGTAGGTCTACGGCATTGAGAATAGATAGGTTTATGAGTGGCTGTGCAATTGTCATTTGAGAACAAGTTACATATTCTGCTCTGAGAACTTAATGCTAAATCTAATTGCCTGATGATCTGTACTTCTTTTAATTAACAGGAGCTCATTAATACCTGACCTGACTGACTATGACTGCTACAACTGACCTGACTGACTATGACTGCTACAACTGACCTGACTGACTATGACTGCTACAACTGACCTGACTGACTATGACTGCTACAACTGACCTGACTGACTATGACTGCTACAACTGACCTGACTGACTATGACTGCTACAACTGACCTGACTGACTGTGACTGCTACAACTGACCTGACTGACTATGACTGCTATAACTGACCTGACTGACTTGACCTGACTGACCTGCATGTGATTGACAGGAGCTCACTGCTGCTAGGAAAATTGATCTTTTCCGCTTCTTCGGTGATGGAAAATGCAATCCTGCAGAAAATTGTGATGAAAAGTGTTCATAGTACTGCTTTTATTATGGTTATTGCTTATGATATAATTAACAATATAATTAGGATCATTTTTGGTAACAAATTTGTCATTTTGTTTCCATTATAATTATCCTCGTAAGATATTTTTATTTATATCATCGCAGTGATTGAAACAAAACAGTATTCCTAATTTAGGAAATATAAATTATGCCGGATTTACCACCCATAGAAACAAAATGTATTTGGAAATAAAATCAGTTTAACTTTTCCTTTGCCTCCATTATACAGGTAGAAGAAAAAAGTGATCAAGGACTGAAAAAACTATAATAACTCATCCTCTTGGGAATGTATTTCCATTCCCATTCTTTCATACGGAATAAATTTTCCATCGGGGCCCTAAAATCTCCCCTGCCTAATCTCTTTATGACAGAGGGCTCATTTACGAGTCTCATTATTGTAGGAAAAGAAAAACATTTGCCAGAAACGCTTTCTCCACTCATTAAGGCCTGTCTCGACGGGCCAACATGGCACCAAAATTATGTCCTAGGCTAATTGAAACCCTCCAAGATGTAAAATATGACGACGAGGTATAGATGCCGAACCTTGCTCTGGTTATGATTAGTAGTTGCCGAACCTTGCTCTGGTTATGATTAGTAGTTGCCGAACCTTGCTCTGGTTATGATTAGTAGTTGCCGAACCTTGCTCTGGTTATGATTAGTAGTTGCCGAACCTTGCTCTGGTTATGATGAGTGCTCCTGTTAACTGTATTGTAAGACTGGTCAACTTAAGGGTATAATTGGTGGCACTGTGAGTAGCTAGGATTGAAACTCATTAAGTGGAGTACTTAAATGGCACCGCCGTTGAGAACTTGGCTTCCTTCTCATATTGACATTTAGGACCGCACGTCTTCTAAACAGCAGTCAGAGGCACTAGAGATACTGCAGCGTGCAGCTGACTCAAAAAGCTCAAGTTTGCAATCTAAATTATATACATTACTTTCTTATAGAAAAGAAGCACAACTGTTTATTGTATGTATAACTCACTTAATGATAGGACGAAAATAGTCTTTAAATATGTTCTATTGGAACGGGAAAAAATGGTAGTTTACAGTATTAATAACAGTACTTGAAAATTACAGGTTTTCAAAAGCTGATTCTGCAATAGAAAGGCAGAACTCAAGGTAATGTAGTGGTCAGTTTGAACTCTTAAATAAGAATTGGAGCAAAAACACGCTTCCTGACTTTTCAGTATTGTTTGATAGAATGTAAAGCTTGCTTTACTGAGGTGACGATGCTCTTTACTGGTACACCAATCCTCCTTATGAATAAGTTTCGGCTTCTCAATTTTATGCAATGGTTTACGTGTTAATACTTTGTTCATGTGATGCTTGCATTAGCTAGTTGAATTCACGGAACAGTTTTCTTCACCAGCTAAAAAGAAATCGAAAAAAACTACAGCCACAAAAAGACCTACACAGATTGAAGCAATTGGTAAGACCTCTGAAGTTATTCAAACAGAATTTCTTACCAAACTTATATACAAATTTATGAGTCCAGACAGTCATGCTGATGCTCGTGTGCCTATTCCACGCTTCTTGTAATCAAAAGTTAGCAATCTCTGCGATGATAAGCGTAGCTTCTATGAGCTTGTGTTCCAGCGCCACGAGACTGACGTTTAAATGTCTTCAGTGGGCATCAAGAAATCTCTCCAGATAAACATTCCGTTCGTAAATTCAAATACATCCACATACAAGGAGTATATGTACACATAGAACTTTTGTTAAAATGATATAAAAACTATGAGACTTAAGTTTCTCATGTAATAGAGCTTTTTGATTTTTAACTTCTACCTTATCATCAACAAGCTCTCACATCGTATAAGTCTACTTTTTCGCTTCGATTTTTATTCCAGTGCCGCCCTAGTTTTTTATTCTTTCCGAAAGATGATCGGTGATGATATTGACGCTGCAGTTCTGACGAAGAGTAGAGACATTTAAAGGCGAAAAGTTCGCTTCTATTTCTTACTCTTAAAAATACATACCTTCTAAAACGATAGTAGAAATATACTCTTACTCAATATTTCAGTTTTGAATATCTAAAACAGAAAAAAATATTGGTAATTAAAGAGATTTTACACTATTAAATTGTTGAAAATATAACTGCTCATTCACTACATAACTAAAATGTAACCTATTTTAAGTGCAAAGTATACCACTGCAGTTGCTACTTTTCTCCAGGTTGACATGTCAAGTGTATATACCATCATGGTGTCATGTTAGGTAGACCTGATGCACATGCAACCAAGCTTGAACAACTGGTGAGCAAACCCGCTTGCGATGCGGGAAGATCCGGGTTCGAGACTCGCAACGGCCGAGGTCTGTTTGGGCTTGACCGCTGACGGCTAGAATTACAGCATGGGACTTCGGTATCGACCCAAGAATGGGAAAAACGACTCGTTCCTAATGCCTTATTCTATCTGCATGTCAGTGAAGCCAGCATGAGCTTCAGAAGATTGTTCAGCTGCGGTGCTAATAACAAAGCTCAATCACCGTCTCCTTAACTGACTAAAAGAATAGCCCCTCTACACTGCAGCACCTAAAACACAAATTTGAGTTTCTGCCACAGCTAACAGCGTCGTTAATGCCCCACAAAACTTCGTTTAATGACTACAGAAGGAAGTTTTTAAACCTTAAGTGCGATTCCAAAACGCAAGAGCATGAAGAGAAGTTTTACGCTTTTCAAGTGGCAATGATGAGGTGCAAATGGCCGCACCGGATGAATTGCCGCCGACTAAAAAATGCTTAGCGCTGTTTTTTGATTACCCGAGTCTCTGTGTAGTATTTCTAGCATTAATTTCTCCAGTCACGATAAGCATATCTACAAGACATGAAAACAAATGATCATAGATCTCCAGAAAACTTTAAACTTTTTATGATGATTGCTTCATGTTGAATGCGTGCAATCAGGAACAATTGTACGAATAAACTGTGCGCATTCGCTTTAAATTTGTTTTATTTGTTCTCCTTTTTTTCGTAAGTCAACTTAGTGATACGTGGACGACCATCCCATAGTTGTTGAATTACAGTTGAAAGTCCAATTTTAACAAAAACAACTTGACTTTTTCTTTATGCGCGTACATAGAAGGTGAATCTTTTACATAATTATAGTTCTCCCTACTTTGCTTAACAGCTTCTATAAAAATTTACAACTTAGTTGCCTTATTACAGTCTAGTATTGTGGGCTGAATATGCTATTTTAGGTCATACAGTTTCCCCAACACCAAAAATTTTCTCCACCTATTTCTATATCAGAACGCAGTCGCTGTTGAAGAGGAACGCAGATTGGCAATTCTTCGCCACTTAAACTTCACAGTCAAGTCGTGCTTGGCTCGTCTATTATCTTTACTCATCGTAAATTGGCTTCTTGCTGCTCTAGCAGAATTCAAGTAGCAGTAAAACAAGCTCATAAGAAGCTAAAGGTCGCAAAATCACTAATAAACAGCCATGTGTGAGTTCTGCTTAATTTTTACCTTAATTTAAATTCGTTTTGTTCTCCGAGACTTGTCGGTGATAAACAGCCGTGCTTCAGCTGTACTTTGTTTTAACCTCGACATTTAAATTTGTTTTGTTCTCCGATACTTGTTACGTCTCTATTTTGTTTTCCAAAGTCTGGTCGAGAAGCATTTTGTTTCAAAGTCCAGTTCCCTCCAACTTAAGAGCTTTTTTTCTATTTTATTTGTTTTGTTCGCTAATTTGGAAAGGCTATTTTTTAGCGGTTATTTCGTTGTGGCTGTACGTGGCTTTTGATTCAGGCTAGAAGTCACCACTTTTTCATGAGCTTTAAGAAGAATTTTTGCTTACCTCATCTTTACCACGTGCAAACTCGACAATAACATCGAAAGTCCTCATTGTTTTTTGCTGAAGTTTTCAGAATGCTTTATTTTTACCTTCACGATAAACGTGCATAATTAGGCGTTTGTTTCTACTTTTGATGCATTTTCTGACGTCCTATAAACTTAGTGTTATTTTAGATGACCAAATTAAAAGAAACACATTCTTGAGTGAAAACACCAAACAATTTTTAATTCGCTAAAAAGAGTTCGCTAAATTCAAAGGGAAATTTTGTATTCGATTTTTGTGTATAATTGTTCACAAACATAATTTGCGCTCATAAAAACCTAAGCATACAAGATCACCTGAGATGAGAAAAGGATCAGATGTTCTAAAAGATCGGAAGATCTGATGTAATCAAACAAAGAAATCTGAAACACTGTAATGCAATACTCACTAAGAACTGTTCATTGGATGAATGGCGTAAAAAAGAAGTTGTACCTGGCAATGTGAAGTGTTTGTCAGATATATGAATAAGAAGTATATGAAGTGTTTGTCAGATATATGAATATGAAGTATATGAAGTGTTTGTCAGAGTGTAGTAGCTGCATTATTTTGTGTCAATAAATTTAAGTGAAGCAATGATTATTTCATCTAGTTTTCATCTAGTTTGAAGGTTATAGTCTATTTCACTGCGTTGCATTGGCAGATACAGATGGAATGAGTTGGATAATAAAGTTAGCTCTAGTTATGAATGCAGCATTATTTTGCCGTATTAAAAGAGATGATAATTCACATTCTAGTGTACTAATTAAGCATAATTGAAAACACAACTATAAAATACGTAGTTAGTCAAACAAGATAGAATTACGTTGAAAATTAAGAATTTATTGAATTTATTTGTGGTGTTTTTGTCAACTAAAATTGTTCTAATGGATTGAAATTTAAACATACTATTTGAATGAAAATGTTACTAGGAAAATGAAAAGGAAAGGAAGGCACTACATTAAATTCCGGCACTTTATTGATAGCAAAGTTATAAAACGGGAAAAATAGCTCTTTTACTGGGGTGCAAACATTGTTAGTAAATTCAAATCAAGTGAATTGCTTTCATGATAACGAGTGTAGTCTATTTCTTATTCAGCGTCGAGTCTGATTAAACTAGATTAAAAAACTCTGATTAAACTAGATTAAAACTCTCGTATAAGTGTATTATATGTACACTTATAAGAAGTACAGATGTATAAATGAAATATATCACACATTACCTAATAAAAACATCGTATTCACACCCTTGTCTAAAATTAAAATGTTGCAACTTATCAGACTCATGTTCCAATTTAGAAGGTACACATTCACCTGAAACAATATTATGCCCTTATTAACTTTGGTAAATTGAATCTGTCGATCCAAACTCGAGTTTCAAATTATTTTTCACACACTTAATAACATATTGAGCTCAGAATCGCATTAACATTCAATTCTAAGGAATGCACAGAAGTTTTGAGCATTGAAAGCATTGTGCCGTGAAAAATATTATATTTGCTTTTATTTGTTATCGGGAAATACTGCAAACCGAATGAAATCTAAATACCATACTTCACCCTCATACTCATTTGCCCTAGCTACGGTCATTGGCCATGGCTACGGTCATTGGCCATGGCTACGGTCATTTACCACCACTACGGTCAGATGTTCTTGTACATGAATGGAGCCCATGCTTGTCACGTACATTATGGGTCATCGTCAAATTGCTACACTAGTGTCCGCATAAAAAAGGATTTAAGATCTGACTAATATACCAATGTTATGTCAGCTTGACAGAGTCGACTACTGACTGCTAAATGCGGCTTAAGCTTTTTCGGAATGCGACTCATGACTCTTTCAGTCAAAAGGATTAAAAGGAAGGTAGAAATTTTATTCCTACTCGGACATCAGCTTCTGGCAATGTTTGCCTTCACTAATTGACTTGGATAATCCCAGGCACAACAACGATCTTAACAGCACAACCCTGATTTCACCAACGTCAAGTTGGCGCCCATTAACCAGAGTCCTTTAGTCTTTGATAATCCTATTCTAAACCTCAGACAACGAGGTGGCAACTGAAATGTTTAATGTTATGTCATTGAAGTCATGTTTACTGCTCCGTAACCATTTCTATGCGGCATTTCTGCAACCATTTCTATGCGGTATTTCTATAACCATTTCTATGCAGCATTTCTGAAACCATTTCTATGCAGCATTTCCGTAACCATTTCTATGTTGTATTTCTACAACCATTTCTATGCGGCATTTCCGTAATCATTTCTATGTTGTATTTCCGCAAACATTTCTATGCGGCATTTCTATCATCATTTCTATGCTGTATTTCTGCAACCATTTCTATGCTGTATTTCCAACCAGAATTTGTATATGTTCAAGTAATAGAGGTCATTTGGCTTAAAAAAATTGAAAATGAGATTCGCTCAGTTCCGGAATAATTATATCAAAACATGTCCAGGTTGTTTTGGAATAATTGTTCCATTGGGAAAAGAAAAACACCATAAGTAACAGAAAATTAAATTTATTCTCGTACTCAACAGTTAATAAAAAATTTTAGTAAATTATTGTGGAAATGTGTGTAGAATAAATTAAAATGATATACTAAGTACTTAGACAATAAAATGAACAAGAAAATTTTCGATCAATTTTAATAGAACGAAAGCAGCTTTTACTGCAAATCACAAATAAAGATGGAAACTGGAAGTTTATTTTCTCTTCCATGTTTTTCTTTTAACAAGTGCCGGAGTTAATTATTGTTGTCGCCATTACCTAAAATATATTTTTGTATTGCTAACTGCAAACTTCGGAAAGTATTGTTCGACGTCGACTTGTGAAGGCTGCAAAAAACTTTCTGAAGAGTCATAAAAGTGTTTTCTTAGATGTGCCATAACATACTTCTTTGTAGTATTTGTACGAATATATTCCAAAATGCGACCTACGCATTGTTTTTTTGTTAGACTCCTATTATTGTCACTAGATTCAAGAACCTATCCTTCGTTATTTCTTTTATAATTGGCATGTAAACATGAGACACTTTTTCCTATTCCTTTCAGCTGCTAGCTCTTTCCATGTCCTCGTCGAAGCAAAAGTCGCAGACCTGAGTTTTCGCTGCTACATGTTTTTCAGCCCGCCATTAATTTTCTTCACATCAAAAACGAGTAATTTCACTGCTTAGGCCTCCTAATCAGCTTATCTGAGCTGGAGTTCAGACCTTTATTTATCTTTCTTCGTCATCCTTCAAGAATTTTCTAAACAGCGTCATAAATTTCAGAACATCTTAGAGCTCTTTTCTGTTGAAAAACCTATCTCTTGGCTATAAAATTAATTAGAGAAACTTTTTCAGACGTGCTTCCTATTAGAACAGGTGCATATTGCGTATGGATTATTGTTCACATTTTTTAAGCACAAAAAGATATCAAAATCTTTACAAACTTAAGTGACATACAACCACTTGACTTACTTACAATTCCTTAATTTTCTTTTGTGTATAATAAATGAACTCCAGTAGTATCTTCTAAAGTAACAAAATATAGCAGGCATAGAGAGAGGCAAAAACTGTACGGGGGTTTGTGAATGCACCTTTTTTCTTTTGACTTCAAAGTTGTGGAAAGCAATTAGAATTATAAAAAGCGATCGGTTCGTTTTTCCTTCACAACTGAAGCAAAAAGTAAAAAGTTTGAAAATGGCTGGTCCTTCTAATGTTTCGCTTTGACGAATGATGCTCAGTCTTTGGAAAAAAATGGACTGTGCTCGAAAAATAATTCTTCTAAAAACTTGGATGTGTGCATCAAGTTCGAAGCAATTAAATGTGGTTGGCCACAACTTTACCTACAAAAGTTTCATACATACATATAAGTATGCGTAGTTAGGGAAGCATGTACCAGTTTGTGATGCTAAATAACCAGACGTTTTGCAGTATTTCTGTTTATTCTAAGATTTCTTTGTGATTTATCGTCGTGTTTCGAAATTATAGGACACAGAATGTTATATTTTACGGATTGGGCTTCAAAATCAGACAATAATGAGATTGTGTTATACAATAAATCATGTTGCTTTGCAGTCTACCACCATTAAAAAAGACAGTTAACGTTAGGGACCCATGTGAGTATATGCAAGACTTCTTATAGTTACGCGACAAGATGTTTAGTTTGATTGCGGTGTACGTGCGTGACTGAAATGCCTGTGAGTGATGAAGGTGTGTGCACGTGACTGAAATGTCTTTATGTGATTGAAATACGTGTGCGTAATTGATGCCTTTAAGTTAGACGGCATGGGATTTGGGTAGCAATCAAAAATTTAACTAAATCCATTCGGAAATTATATAAACACTCTTGAAGGAATCTTGCACACAGAAACTTTTATGTTTGATAGATAATTTTTATATACATATGTATTTTTTCTACTTCAGACATATTATGGTGGGTTATTGAAGGAATTTTCCTTTATGACCTACAAGACAATAATCAAGCATTTACTGTAGTTACACAACTTAGCATTTTAAAAGTCGCTTTCGTCGGAAAGTAAAGCTTGAGTCAACAGAAACCGTTTCATCCTACGTCATGATAACACACATTTTTACGCACCTCTGTTAACAAACGATCTTACAGAGGAGCTCAGTTGTTAAATACTGTTTCATTCTCAGTTTTTCTTACCTTGCTCCATCTGATCATTACTTGTTTAGAGAACTGCAGAACCTGAACCTGAATCTAGCTCACACTACAGTAAGGAATCCATCGACTGGAACTAACCCATCTTCAGAGTCGAACCATTAGGTTTCATAAGGGGCTGCAGCAACGCGATGGTATGTGTAAGTTATAGGACAGACAGCACGGTGCAAGCAGTCACATTGCTGACTACGGGCGGCAGGATGCCCAGCCTCCACACACACTAATGGGACAAATTATAGACCTCCGTGTCAAGGACAGGTATGTTTGCGGGACTACCACAAGACCACGCGACAGCCTTGGCACGTAGAACATCACCACATACACCAGGACGTGCACAGTAACACTGGCTACGTTATGTTAAGCCCTCAAGCATTTAACGTTCGAATACTGAAACACGCAAACACTTTAGTACTCAACATCAAAACTTGGGCAAGAGTGACGGAAATAATTGAATCAATACTACCTATGTATAACAAACACGTGCAGTGTAAATCTCCTGTTTGTTTGCCTTCTCTTGTTGTGTTTATACACCAGAGATGAACCCACAATTTTGATCTTCTTAGGCTGACACTACGACAGTGGCTTAGTTCATACTTGGGACCAAGAGCTAAAACAACAATACTAACTTGACTTTTAAAAGCCGGTTGGCAGATAGAGTAAGAATCTAGAATGTAACAAAAATTGCGTTTTTGGTGGCATGTTTCCATAGTTTTAAGTTGTTTCATCCCTCATACAGACCCTAAAATCGTTTTTTATTTTATTTCAACCTGATATTTGCACTTCAGTGATATTCGTTCAAAAATATTCTCATTTTTAGGTGCAGATGTCAACCACATGCAAGCAGTTCTTTTTTCTTTCCAGACATAGATGATCGAGATCCTTCCGAAGAGTTCAATTTTAGTTTCATCAGATCATATAACATTGCCCCAGAGCTATTCAAACTAGTTTGAGTATTTATCAAAGTCTGTATTTCAGGCGGTATTCTCTTCTTTTATCTTGAGGCTATCTTTACACTTGTTGTATCTTTAATTATTTAAATTAGGACTATTTTTTGGTAATAATGAATTTCGCTACGGGTCATAAATGACGTTTGTCCAAACTGTCCGAACTCTTCACCTCACAACGACTCGTGTGTACGAGCTGCCACTCACATGAGTAACTCGTGTGCACGGGCTGCCACTCACATGAGTAACTCGTGTGCACGGGCTGCCACTCACATGAGTAACTCGTGTGCACGGGCAGCCACTCACATGAGTAACGTCAGTCAGACTGAAAATCTTCCATTTCCAATTATAAATTAATTTCTATTGTACCAACAAGCACTTCAAGTCTTCAGATTTATTGCGATATCCGTAGCCTTATTTGTGAAGCTTTAGCATTTGTTAATATTCATTATTTAGGTAATCTCTTATCTTACCCATCTTTTGCAATATTTTAATGCAGATTAAAAGAGGATCCTGATAAGAACTGTTGTCTATTATGAAAACAAAATTTATGTATTTATATTTATACAAAATTTATACTTCTGTTAGAAACTTTGCATAACCGACGCTATTTATTATTCAATTATTCTGCGATGTAAAATACGTATGATATAGTTATCTTATGCCTTTTTAATAGAATTCATCATGGTCATCATTGTTCGTTTTGGAATTTTTTTGGGGGAAAACAACTATTTTTATAATGAATTAGCATTTATGAATTGAAATGATAATTGAAATTATAATAGTAAACAATTATAAGTATTTTGGCATTCGTAAGCCCTGTTAATCTTAATTAGGATAGTAAAACACAGTTACATTGTTTCTGATTATTTTTAGAGCAATTGTATTTATATCTTTCATCTCTACCCTCTCTTCCACAAACTTCCACAAACATTCACTAAAAATTTAAAATATAAACAAGAGTTTTTATATCTGAATTAATAATTTGTTAAATATTTATATAGCAATACTTTACATTTTATAAATATATTAATATGAGCCTTTTCTACCTTTAGAACATCTTTCTAAACGTCGCTGCCGAATACCATTCTATCATTGAGGGAAAAAAGCTGAATAGCTAATTTTACTTAATTTCTAAGTACCTCACTGCTTCTATTCATCTGCTCATCAAAAGTTGGTGCTCTGTTCCAACATCCATTACTCCTCGTCTTCCTAAAAGCATGAAAGTCCTAGTTGTCTTCTACACTTCCAACACAACTAATATATTTCAGGCTCTGGACTCTGACTCTGGAAGTCGCTTCACTCTCTGGTTTTTGCCCCAATAATTGGTGCCAGGCATTTTCAGATCTCAGTGCTCAAAAAAAAATTTTTTATCTCGAAATCTGTCGTTACCAAGCGTTAGTATGGCACGATAGCAGTGGTTCCCAACAGCGGGTCATTATAAAGATAGGTCAAATGCGTTTTTCTTATCAGTAACCTTTGGTTATTATTTTCACTACTGGGAGGCCGTGACAAATACTTGCCAGGCATGTTCGAGTTTGTGAGGCTTGTGTGTAAGATTAGGGAGAATAAGTTAAAATTGTAGTGCAGGAATTTGTGATTGTTGTGCTTATTCAAAATCAATAAGTTTGAAGGCTATACAACCCGCAAACAAATCACGGAACACTTCACATACGACTATGACTTGAGGTTAAACTCAATGCTGATCTTCTTCAAACGACCAAAATAATTGTTTTCTAGCTGGAATTGTGTCGAAATTTTAGACAATGTACAAACTAAGATTAGGATCATCACAAACGTTTACTCTCTACGACAAGAGAAGATGCTTTCAGAACCCTGATTGAGATAATTATTCTACAGTGCGAAGATTGCATCCGCCGTATAAAAATCTGTTTTCGATTTAAGATCCTAAATTTAAAGTCAAATAGGTACTCTATTTATTGAGTTTCAGTTTATACGCTTAGTCCTGTTCTTTTGTTTTCTAATTTTTTGGTATATACAGGCTATAAACAGGAAAAGTGCAGCTCAGCATGCTCCAGTTCTTTACTGATGCAATGCATTGTAATCAAAATGTATCTGTTCACACTTTTTTCGTTCCTTCCTTTTCATACGGGTGATCATTCATAAGCTTTGAACTTCTGTTTTACAAGTGTGATGTTCTCTGCGATGGAATAAAAAAACTGATAAGTAGGTCACACTAGAGGCAATATCATTTCGAAAATTTAAAAAGAATCACGTTCAATAAATGCCTACGTCGAGTGACAAGCTGCGTTTCATCTCTCATCTTGTAAGGCCAGTCCTTTCTAGCAAAATTTTCGCCTTCGAGAGTTGAGAACCACTGCAGATGTAACTTCTATTTTTATCACAAAATGTAGAAATAAAGAAAGATCCAAGGCTGCATCGTTATCGTAATAGCGTTATCGTTTCGAGTGAATGTCACACTACTTTTATAAATATCGAAGTGTAATATTCTTAAGATGTACAATACTATTTACAAGACTTTCCCACCTCCATCCCTTTATTCATTAGAAAACTACAGGTCATAGCACAAGAAGATGCTGCCGCTAGTAGGAAGATGAAATACTGAAGACTACCGTCGAATATCTTAAATCAATTAAATTGGAGTATACGAAGTGAGAAATAGACTTCATGCAGAGTTCATTCAAATGATCATTTATGTGATAAGTATGTATGTACGATATCATCCACTGCCTCTCTGGTGGTTCTAGGCGACGTGGAAACAGACGCAGTAGGTTTACTCGGAAAACAATGCATGTTCCTCGCTCAACATGTGTTACACTGAACATTTTGTTCTCAAACGTCGCCTACAATCTTAAAAAAATACTTCCCACAGTTACAATATTACCTAGTTTTCGAGAATAGAACACCACAAAGGTTTATATACTTCAATTTTTACAACAATGAAAGCTGTTTCAATCAAGAATACATTTGCTTTAACAATACATTGAAATTTTATACTTCTAATGCTTAATATTTACATCATGTTATTATATATACATCGCATTCAGTTCAAAAACCTTTTCACAAAACTCTTGCGACTTATTACACCTGACTAATTGAATCTCGGAAGTAATCAATAAAAATTCACACAATTAACTAATTTACTCATAAATAAAAGAAATTGTTTCTTGTGAATAGAGCAGATGAGAGAAAATGATGACAGAGTACGAGGAATACATTTTAATAGCGTAATTTACGTTAGAGTTCTTCGTGGGACCTCTGTCTCTTGAAACTAGCTTTCAGTTTTATACTAACGTACACGATAGAAATGTTTGTTCTATCTGCTGCAACGTATCACCCTAACTGCTGTAGTAACATATCACTGATGTATATCATGTTGCAGTAACTGGTCACTGGTGTAACTCTTGCTGTCGTAAATGCCGTATATTATTCGAAATAATAACTTTAATTTTTCTTAACATATTACCCCATGGTGAAAATTTACATCAATTTACTCTCACGCTTCCATCTCGTCAAAATTTTGAAAAACTGGATCGGATATTTTTTGTTTGCTACTGAGATACATTGCAGAAATACTCTTTAAAATCACAAGTAATTTTTGAAATACATCTCAAATCTGCAACAATTTCATCTTAGCTGTATAGGACATAACGGATAAATTAGTTTTTAATAATCATGCTATGCCGTGTATTCTATATATTCAATGCAAGTACGCAGCTTTTCACGTGTATTTTCAGTACAAGTGTCAACTAAGCACTAAATACTGCTGTACAAACAATAGAATTTACAATATCCAATGTACACTCAACAATAGGTATGATTTATTTATTCAATACCCGTGTTTTTCAAACTGCAATTTTACAACCTTCATTCATTTTTTCATCCTTTAAAATGAACGGAACAATTGAAGGGATTAAATTAACTACTAACAGAATGCTTTAAGCTTCGTTGACACAAAGCCAAAAGTTATAGCTCTCAAAAATACATTTTTGACTTATTATATAACAAATATAGTACACACGAATAATATTGAGTTCACAAAATAAGCAACAAATCAGTTAAAAATAACGCATTGAAATTCGCTAGAATCACCAGTACGTCCACTATCAATCATAGTCTAGTGCTTGATCATTTTAATTTACAGTTATACGTTCAAAATGACTTGTAATACTGATAATAATAGTACTAATAGTAATTCTAGTAATAATACACTCCAATTTTGATTGGAGCAAGAGCACAATATGGGACCCACAACATAGATAACATGCACTGTAAGCCATCTAACGAGATATCAATATTTTCAGAACTTCAATGCAGAAAGTGATTGACTTCTTGCATCGATAACGCTTAGTTATTGTACAGTATTGTAATTACACAGGTAATTAGGAGAAGTAATAATAGCAGGACTAATGACTATACCAGGTATAAAACTATGAGCCCTCGAACAGCATGACGCTGGTGCCAAGAGGTCGTTCTCATAACTGAAATAAGTAATTAATTATTCGACTTCTCGATAATGTCTGTTGTTATTCAATAATATTTAATTGTGCTCAACTTCTGGGTTCAAATCAAAATTTAACCCTATTCGATGGATGGTAGTGTTTTATTTCATAAGTGAATAATTACGAACTAACAGTCTGATGAAAAAAGCCTTACTGAAAAAAACGGGGCCGCCGTTTCTTTCTGTGCATAAAACTCTGAATAAATACGAATACCAAAACATAAACTTCATTCACGGTGTGAACTACATTTTCTGAACACTGTCTCTCCCACTCGTGTCATCACTACTTAAAAGAGTACTTTTGCTCCACAGTTTATGATTAGTACATTAAAATGAAGGGATTTTTTCACGCATCGTTTGAAAAAAATCTTTAGCCATTCATGGCTGGCAATTTTTGAAGACATGATTCTTCTCAAGACTATAAAGGTTTAATATAATAGTACTAAAAATAGTCCTTTGGGATGAAAATAGTTCAATATTTTTATGAAAATATTGGTCTATGTAAGGGAGGTTGGATCGGACCTCTTGGCGGCAGCGAGGGCTCTTGTGTTGCTCGAGGGCTTTTGTTTCTTCAGTAACGCTGATATCATCTACGTCTAAGTGGAACTTATATACACATCTACTACTTTTTAATGGAACTTATATACACATCTAGGTCTTAATGGAACTCATATACACATCTAGGTCTTAATGGAACTCATATACACATCTAGGTCTTAATGGAACTCATATACACATCTACTACGTTTTAAGGGAACTTATTTACACATCTAGGTCTTAATGAAACCTACATACACATCCAAGTCTTTATGGCACATTCATGCTCAACGCATAACTACCTATGTACACATTTAAGTTTTTATGACACATTCATGCTCAATTCATGACTACCTATATACACATCTAGGTCTTAATGAAACATTCATGCTCAATTCATGACTACGTATGTACACAATGATGGATAGAAGCCACAATGAACAAAGATTCTAATCTGAAATGCCTCCGTCATTGAAAACAGCAACAATTGAAAGATAGTAGACGTTGAACATGAATGAGATTTTTATCAAGTGTAGCGTAAATGAAACGATAGCTGAAGTCCAACATGAATGACATTTGTATTGAAAAAATATGAATGTAAAAATAATATCTAGCAACATGACTGTAATTCCTACTTTATTTTTATTTTAGTTTCAAGTCATATTAACAATCCTCATCGGAAAAAATCGCCTATGACTTGCAGCGAGAATTGTAACAATGAATACAACTGGAATTTCAAATGGTGATTTATTTCTGTTCGAGGCGTCGTAGTGAAGAAAAGAAAACAGCGTCGTTTATTTTTATTGGGGCGAAGACGGACAAACAAGCCACTATTTATTGGATCATTGTGACCTCCATCTTGTCTATTGTTATGGTCGATTTGGATGTGAAGTAATCTACAAAACATACATTTGTTTTCGACATAAAAACATGAAAGTACATGAAGCGCAATTATTATATAATTTTGTATTACTTATGTTACAACAAATTTAGTTAATGACTTACTTTACATTGACATTTTGAGAACAATAATAACGTTCATAATTAAATATAAAATAAAAATTTACAACTTTCCCTATTTATCGTAGAAAATCCACTTATCAACAAATTAATTCTCTATTTTTCTTCTATTGCTACAGTTTTTCTACTTGATTTGTTTTTCTTTCACTGGAAATACGTCTGACAGCAGTTAGTGAACATCGTACGTCTATGTCTCACATAACATCTCTGTAAGAGCTGATGTTAGTGAACATCGTACGTCTATGTCTCACTCAACATCTCTGTAAGAGCTGATGTTAGGGAACATCGTACGTCTATGTCTCACTGAACATCTCTGTAAGAACTGATGTTAGGGAACATCGTACGTCTATGTCTCACTGAACATCTCTGTAAGAACTGATGTTAGGGAACATCGTACGTCTATGTCTCACATAACATCTCTGTAAGAACTTTATGTTCCTGAAAGATATCACTCGGCGTCCAGTTGATAAGCTCACTAGGATAAAATCTTTATAATCTATTGTAGAATTAGGTCTTTTATTGCCAAGTAAAAGCTAACAAAGTGTGTTGATGTCGCTATTCCACGGTTACTTTTCTATACCAATAATGACTGAGATAGAACTGTAATTATTTTGAAATTCAATAATGTAATAAATGATATTGAAATATATATTTGACATCAAATTAAAGAATTACACAATTGTATTCCAGACAGTGATAGGTATGCTCTCTGATCCAACGTGCATTATATAAGTAGTGGTGAATTGATTTATTTAACCCTGTAGTACTGAACATGGATATAAACGTCACTAACCTCAGGCAAGCTACACTCATATTCAGTGCTCCAAGGTTAAATATGTGTGGGGATGTATTGCATTTTCCTTTAACGAAAACCTATCATGCTCATAAAAACATATTTTCTCTTCAAATTTGAATTATTATTAACTTAAGTCTAAGTATTGAATGCCTGATTGTGTGGCCTCAAAATGAATAAAAAATTATTGAGTTTTTCTTTTAACATTTATTTTATAGGCCCAAGACTACTGAGAAGCAGTTCATTAGAAATCGACTTCTCTTCTACAGAGCCTTGAAACCTACGTTCCTTTCTACTTTTTTGAGGACCCACAATCTCAATAAATACTCCCCAGTCTAATATTCCCTAACTTTCTCTAAAGACTACACTATTTTTCTGCCCATCACTTCCTACAGACCATCAGATGCCCTTAATTCAAGCAACACGAGTTACGAAATTCTAAGAAACGCGTCTTCTTTTACAGACGCTATGACAAATGCAGGCCATTAGCAAGTTTCTGAGGCATCATAGTCTCCATAGAGCGGCAAACAAACAGTTTTTGCAGCCATTGCAGTCAATCTCATCAATTTACACCAGTAATGGCAATCTCCCATCATACAAGATTTCAGTTCTAATTTCGAGCTGCCATCACAGATAATTCGACTGATTAATTCCTTCCATTAAAATAAATGCCATGCAGAGTATAAATACGTGTGTGGTGTCTGGAAAGTGTGTCGCTGTAGATACCAATTACTAATGAATAATTTTCACACAGTAAAGAGCGTCTTCTTGTGAGCCCGACTTTTAACTTGAGAGTAATACAACAACAGGTTTTCGAGTCATGGTAGATTTTATAGTAATGCTGCATCACGGTTCTCGACCTCAGCTTTGTCCAACGTTTGCTTCGATGAGCCATCGGTGGGGAAGCATTCGAGAAAGATTTTATACGAAATCTTAAAAAAAAACACAACTGTAAGGATCCGTTCAATGAGATCCAACTGCCGGTATGTGATGAAAATTATATTCATAATGAGATGTGTGTTTTGCAATACTCAATATAGAGAAGTAAGAAGCACCATTGAGTTTTGGTTTTCTATACCATCCTTTTTTGCATAATTACTAATAAAGTGAACTGGAACTGATGAAGTTAACTCTGAGCTAATTAGAAAAAAATTTAATAGCAAAATAGAATAACTTTGTTGACAAAAAATGATTTACTGGATACAAAAAATGAACGCTCATACTGTAACACATTAATTATTTATATTCATAGGTGATATACTCATCGCGTAGAGCTTTGCTCTTAGAATGCAACAAAGCTCAAAACATTACAATAGAAAATAGAATTTGTTGAATGAAAGGCAATTAAATTCTACGTATCATCTCCACTAATGCTCTTACGTACATAAATTACTAGTACAGTGTATTATTAAATGTTTGTTTCGTGAGGATCTCATTTTTAGAAACAATTCCGCACACTTTAAAACAAGGAATTTCCAAGACATATTCACTTGTTTCCTATACTTTCTTCTAAAGTTGCTTAGATAAGAAGACTATCATGCGTTTCTTCTTTACTGGAGCATAACTTTTACATAATATAAACTAAACACATTTGCTTCTCGCTTTAAAGTGAGGGGTTTTATTCACAGTAAATTTTAATTGAGCGCTGACAAAGCAAGATGGTTGGAATTATCGAGTTGAAATTATCGAGTGGAAAGTTCTTCAAACACTTCAGTGGATAACATAATTGTGTTAACTAAATACTTCCATTGAAGGCGAATTATGTTGAGTAAATGAACTTTGATGCAGCGAGTCTTTCATTTTCAGATGAATTAAAATATCTCACGAAAGCAAAAAAGTTCATCCGTCCCACACAATCAATAATATAAAGTGTTGCAGCTACTGTGAGTTCAGAGCATGTTACGAATCATACATACCTTGTTCAATCGGATAAATCTATAAATTTAAATGCGAAATTAATAAACAGAGGCATGCTTTGTAATGGAATTTTAAAGAATTTTCTCTCGGCATCTTCCTCCAGCATCACAATACGTACATACCATCATTATACATACACAAAAAAAAAATTACATAAACTGAAACACAGTCTGAACGCATCAGAAAACTCAAAATGTTCTCGATGTATTTGACTAAGCTTCGTAATAGTAAACATTTTCATCAAAGACCCCACAATTTTTCAACCAAAAATATCTGTGTGGATGTCACTGAATTTGTGGACTCGAAAACACTTTTTATCTCTCAATTATTGCGTTATTTTAATTCTATAAACGTCTAAAGTTAAAATTTGCATTGCAAATTCCGAATCAACTCATAAAATGTTTTGTTAGACACACTTCTGGGCATCATCATGCTCATATGCCATCATGCAAATCATTCCGATCATTGTGAATATGAGACGTGCCCAGCATATCAAGGCACCTGCACCGGAAGCATCCCAGCAAAAATGACTCGTTTTCATATACCAGAAAGTAAAAAAATCCTGTGATGGTCGTCACCAGTTTGTGTTGCAAGAGCAGCAAATACACTTCTAAATGGAGGAGATTTGTACCAAATCTTCAGGGCGTGCGTTCGCTTAGATCTAACGCATATACCAAATTTCTGGAAAAGATAAAATTTGTTTTTAGAGTTATTGAATCATAAGTTCTCGGGACTTTTTGGAGAGCTACATCAGTTATTCTCTTATTTTTTAAAACTGTTGCAGTACATCTGGTCAATTCTAAGCTCACAATTAAATAACAACTTCCTGCTTACATTGAAAAGTTTGAGTTTTGTTCTAAAATACTCGAAGCAAATAAAAAACGATGTAAATTTTGCAAAACATGCCTGAACCTTTAACATGCGCTATGTGTTCTGCTTTCCAATGATTTTAAAGCAGATTACAAGCTTTTTAACAGTATTGAAACTTCAGAAATCATTTCTTATAGTACTTCAGAAATTGAGCTGCAAAAATTACTGTGAAACATAATCACAATTATTTTAGAAGAACAAGGTGTAAATATTCAGAGAGGTAAAAGCAATAACGGCTTCCTATGTAAGAAAGCTATCTAAGTATAATATTTTTAAATCATTTTATAGTAGCACTCTGTACATAAAAAATTTCATTATAGTAAACGGAATACATTCAATAAGCATCAATAACAGTGTATAATGATAAATCTATTACAAGTATATACTGGCTATAGAATCCAGAGGGCAGCCAAATTACAATTCATTACTTGTGAGACATTGACTGCCTAGAATTGCAGTTTACAGACTGAAATTGCTCTATAATTTTCATTAGGAAAGCATGGCGCTCCTAACAGTAATTTATTTTAGAAATGATTATAAATCCAAATTTTAATGAGTGCAGATCTGGAAGCTTTGATTCCATATCAGTTTTTGTTCTAACGCAAGCGCAGATTTTAATGAAATAACTACAGTATAATTTTTTACAGAAAATATCGCTCGATGTGAGTAAGTTATGACATGAAAAAAAATTAATTGGATAAATTTCTTCTCTGAAATTAATTGCGTGATACGCACTCTCTAACTCGAACCTGGCACCACGGTGCGTCTAATACGCCTCACATCAAAGAACAAATTCGTGCGTTTTAAAAAATATTTTGCAATGAGACCTACATTAGTTCTTCAAACAACTTTCATGGGAATCAAATTATAATTTGGATCTAATTTAACTATGTAATACTGAAACGTACAGATTTTCACAGGGAGTTAGACTATTAGTTGTAATACTGTTTTCTAGCGACCTCTTTTAGTTGTGCTTGTATAAACTTCTCTTTACCTACACGTAAGCACTTCATTTCTTTCTAATATGGGATTCTTTTTAAATGAATGAGCAATTTGATGCCGACAATAGAGATCAAGAAGCTTCTCTGGCCATCACAGCGATGAGAAAAAAATCCTTGTTTTTATTCATCTTCTCAAACTTTGCTGAACCCGCTCATGCCGATACAAAGAACTGATTAAATAACTTATCACCTGATTTATTCTGGCAATTTGACGATACGTGACTTATCACATGACAGAATAAGTCAAGTGATAAGTCAGATCCTGTCAGATTACCGAAGAAGTATACTTGTCGTGTAACCCTGGGAGATATGTTACCTAGTAATGCCTGTAATTTATGGGATCATGCACACTAGTGAAATCAGGCTCCCAGATATGCTTGTGAGGTATGCTTTCGATGCATACCTGTCAAGTATGCACATCAAGCATGCTGATGAAGTATGTCTTTCGGAATCATTTGTGAAATGTGTATCTAGAGTACGTCTCAAGCAAAATTCATCCATTTTTCATCTCCATTATAATTCAGTTAGCACTTCTCATTGGAAGATTTCATCCTTCATCTCACAATTATCGTAGCTCACCTGCTACAATAATAATTATATTTAATTGAAAATGATCGAAGTTTATTTCCTTAAAAAATTGTTAATATTTTTTGCACTCAAGTAAACTACTTGTAGAATTTGTTATCGTAATTATCTAGTAAAGCAACAATATTTTTATCTACAGATGTTAAGAACTCTTGCTTCAAAGTCATAGCACCATTTATAAAACAACACAGATGCTTATGCTCAGTTTCAGTTCAGGTTTCTTCAACTTGGATTCGTCACGAATCAGGATTCGGAATACAATATAATTCTGAATCACTTTGCGTAATATTAATTCGAACTGGAAGTGAGAGTGCGGGAAAACTTACCACTAGATTACCAGGTTAATTAATGCGAGGAAAACTACTTTGAATGACATGACCTCTTCGATACAATTTTCCTTACTAATGAGGTTAAAATAATGTAAATTCGTAGTGATCTACTGTTGAAGTTTACTTTAATAATGCAAGTCCGTTGTCCCCGTCAGAAGGCAAGTCTTCCAGGAGGAGTGTGTCCGCAGGTCCGGCTTTCAGTGAAGCCCTGCTGGATTGCTGGCACTGAACTGACGGCTGTCTGGAAAGAGAAATATTATCAAGTTCAAAGTTCATACAGAATATATTAATTATGTTTTTCACAGTTATTATAATGTTCCTTAGTCATATTTACCCACATAATTATCAAGTTTTTTACAATTAATATTATTGTTAATGCCATTACCTCTAAATATTCTGGTAGACATGACACAGTATTCACCACTTTAAAATAAATTGTCGCTAGAGCCGTAAAAATAAAATTGAAAAAATAGTGATCTAAAAGTTATCTAAAAAATATAAGCATGTATCAACAAAACCAAGGAAGAGAAAAAAAATCCAATAAGTATATTACTCAAAATTGAATTAACTCATGCAGTTGTTTTTCAAGCCTCAATATGTAGGTGAAACTGATTCTCACGCACAGTATGTGTAAATATCTCTGGTTATTATTATTTATAATAGCAATAACCTCAAGCAAACACGCTTAGGAGTAGAAATATTTTCTAAAACATTTGTATCAGGTTTTCAGGAGTAGCTAACTAAATCTTATGAAAACAATTGTGCTTAATTGGGCTGAAATCATAACTTTAATCGGCGGAACACATGTCAAGATTTTAAGACAATTGTAGAAAATGTCTCAGTATTATTATGTATAACACACTTATGGGCAGCTTTATTATGTATACCACACTTATGAACAGCTTACGGAACAGGTTTGAATAACTTTCTTCATACATGGTATGCCATTGCATTTCATCATGCCATTTACGAAAAGATAAGAACAATATGAATCAATCCATTGATTTTCATGAGCCATGAAAGAAGTGAAATTAATTCTAAACAGCAATCGAAAGAAAACACTTCTTGAATTGAACAAGCTGAATATTTTCTGTCATAGCTCTATAAAACGTTTTAAATTAGAACAAATGAGTCGGTACTACTTCTTTGAATAGCTAAAATCAGAGTTTAATTTCAACCCCCATTTCATTTGAAAATATTTCCAAGTGTATTGATATGCCTAACGCTATTTAGCTATATATTGTACCCATAGATTTTGCATTAACTGTCCGTTTTCGAAGTTCAGTTTTAGCTGAGAGGCTATCTGTAGTGTTATTGGCTTTTTTATACTCTTAATCTGCATAATTACAAGGAGTCAGAGCTGGCATGTGCTGCAGTAGTTCGTTTCAGAGAAATAGTTCGTGTGTGACACCCCAATGCACTCACAAGTTTTCTGTAACCAAGTCCTTCATTATTAGTGCAATTAGAGCCTCGTTGCAAACTCCTACGTCAAGTTAATGAAGGGATATAAACACCAGTCTCGTGAATTTATTTTGGAGTTCATTTAAACGTACACAATCATTAATACTGAAGTTTGACAGTTTTCTCAGAGTGTGTCCATTAAATTCTTCAAACATTTCTACAAAAATATGCCAGCTATTTTGTGACAACTAGGATTATAATGTGTCATGTTCCGCTCAGTAAAAAATTTTTACTACAGCAAGGTAAGTATTCTGAATGAGGTAAACTTCTACGAAGATCATAGGTCATAGTGTAAAAACCTGTGAATTTTGAATGTGATATAGAAATCCTTTTATATATACATTACCTTGAAAATTGCTGACATATTCTATTGATGAACATGCCTGTGTTGGTATTAAACCCTTGAAAACCACTAAATTTCATTTAAAAAAGGTTTTAAATGACAGAGTCGCATATACTGTTTTTTCTTACCAGTAGATCAGCTATGAACTCAACAGAGAAGCTGTAAGAGCTCCACGAAAGATTAATCAGAACTCAGGATCAGAATGTGATCAATTTTTTCCAGGCGGAACTCCAAGCCAATGCGCAGAGAGTGAACTCGGCAAAGCACTACTGGGCTTTACTTCGCCCCAACTGACAGAATTGAGAGCATGTATCAGAGTGTGAATGGATTTTTTTCGGAAAAACAAGTAAACATCCGAAGCACTGTAAATTGGTAGAAATGTTACATGGCATGAGCTAATTACTTTATGCAGCTGCAAAATGCGAGAATATTGAAATTTTTGGATAGAAATTATATCTACGACCTTAACTAGTCTAACAAAAACGGTCTAGGTGCGATAGAAAAATTTTAAAAGAAACAAAAATTAAATTAATCATATATTAACACGTTTTGGAGTTTGAGTTTGAGACATTTTTCGGTTTATGGGATTTAAGTGATCTCAAATTACTCCCAAAATATATGGGGAAGAAAACTTGTTGTTGAAATATAGCTTTGTCAATTCTGACACGCCACTATTGCACTGGTAATAGTTAATGGTACAAACTAAATAATAAAAACTTTCTTCATTGGTTAAATATTTTAACGTAAGTTAAACATTAACTGGAATGAAAACAAGACCGTAGGAGGTATGAAGGTTACGGTATAAAACTCTGCAGAAAATATTTCAGTAAACGCATTCACATCACGGCTGTTGAAAACGTATTTTTGAATGAATTCCATTAAAATCAAGCAGAGTAAAACAATCAAAACTTCTATGCGTTTACTGAACCATGTTGGGGTTTGTTATTGGCCATATTACTGGTTTTATTATGATTGTTGTATTAATATTCATATGGATAGTATGAATAATAATATAATTACTATTATCGTATTCTTTGAGATATACATATGTTTTCACAGAATCATGTAAGACATGACAAATAAGTCTCAATCATTACTGCTTCAGAAAATTCTTGCATTCCGTTAAAAAAACTCGTGCATCAAATAGTAGAAATTTATTTATAATGATTCGCGCCCTGAAAACTTATTTTGGAATCCAAATCAATGGAAATCTTCATGGCATAAAAAGTTAGTAATTTTTCAAATCTGGTGCAATCTTTTTTAAATGATTTATGTAAAAATGCTGAAGACCGACAGTTATAAAAATCTTATTCTTTCATTGTGCCTTCATTTTATAAAACTTGTCAATGTTAAAAAATTACAAAATTAATAAACTCTCGAAAATACAGTATTTTAGAGCCATGTGATACAGACGTTCCACTGCAACTGACACATGTTAGAAATTTTTTATCCTGTATATTGTGCCTTAATTAAATCAGCTTAAAGCGCCAACGAAAAAAATACCATGATGGTGAAGTCCAGAGACTAAATGAATTTTTTTGACAAGCTCAAATTTAAACAAAAAACTGCCATGATAAAATTACAAAAAAAAACTTAGTTTATCATAACGGTGCAGAGTACAGTGTAGAGCATGGTGTTTCAGACCCATGGTCCACCAGAGTTGTTCTAAAGTCTACGGAGAATCCTACCAGTATTTAGATATCTCTGCACCTTCACGGGCCCACTCACAAGTCAACTTACAACATCAAAAAAGTATGTAATTTCAATGCAATACTGCGAAAAGCATAGTGTGATGTTATAACTTATTAAACACACAGCGAGTACTTGTCTTGATGTAGAGACATTCCATTTATAAAAATTGAAATTATATATCTTTCTTGAATTGGTAAGTTGACTAGCCAGTCAAAATGGTCGACATATGTACATGGGTATTAATTTGATAAATACAGTCATCAGTGAAGATGAAAACCCCTCCAATTTCAAATTATGTTTTGTGTGTTTTTAAATATAAGGTAGAAATTGAGCATGACTTATAAGAATAATTAATACTCTTCAATAATACATTATGTTTAAAATGCATCTCTACTACCCTGTTTTTCACATGCATATACTCTGTGTATTGTAAAAATACTAGTGTCATGCCTACCCAACGTACTGGAAACATCTGTTATTATCGGCCTTGTGTTTCCTGCGTGCTATTATTGCATGGGTCTTCCTATAAATATTCTGGCTAATGCAAGCACTTGTGATTGGTTAGTATTGATTCATTCATGCCTGGTATACTGTAAACACTGGCCATTGTATAAGACTGGCCATTGTATGACTCATATATGAAGTCCCAGCAGCTTTCTGTGTCGAGTTTTACATGTTAGAGAAAACTGTACTGCCATTATTCTATTTAAAATTATACTGACCACAAAGTTTTGAGTGGTGTCGAGGATAGAATTTAAATCACAATCCTTCACTCTTGCTCTGAGTTATGCATCCAAAACTCTGTGATGCTGGAATAGTCGTGTGTATTCTTAGCTCTGAAGGTCTCAAGAAACTAGTTTAATCGTAAAAACAAGAAAAGAGATGAACAAAAATTCTAACTTTTCAAGAACAAATAAAAAGATCAGAAATGAGACAATAACTTGAACCAGTATCATAAGCAACCTAACTCCACGATGCACAAAACAAAAACAACATAAATTTAATCAACATTACAAAATTCTGTGCGAGAAGCTACTTGTATGCAGCTGGCTTCTTTTCAAAATTCTACACCTATGTCTACTGGTAGAAAGATCTCATGATATTTTCAAAATTTTATTTGCATACTTTCAACAAACGAGCTTATGCCTCAACTACTCAACAAATATTTTTATCACATCGGTTGAGAAAGTCTACGGAAACTACTCCCAATATTTAGATATCTTTCACTCGTATACAACTGTGTCGATGAATACGGATAGTTAAGCATTACTTCGATGGAGCATATTTCTTGCAACTAGAAACCAGTAAAGTAATTTTTTATGATCCTGTAGATAAGTAATGATATAAAGAAAATGCTTCAATTTATGTATGAGTTTCGTGACATTTGTATAATTGCATTATACACGAATAATTACAGGAGTAAATTATCTTCTCATATAATATGTTTTACAGATATGCCTATGCTGTCTCTTTCTCATAAAAGTACTTTTTATACTGCAAAATCGATCCTCAGCACAACACACAAAAATTTTCGAAACAATACGATTTTGAATGTCTTATTTTCAGGGATTTTGGGCCGTCTAGTGGATTGCCATCCTGGTATCGAAAACTCTTGAAACGCAACTTTCTTAAACAATAAAGGATAAAACACTGTACACTGTATACAAGACATCCAACGAGAGCCATGATAATCAAATAATTAAAAATCTGTTAAGCTTTCACACTGTTCAATCACCATAAGCAATCCACCTTGACCTGACCCTATAAAATTCGAGCTAATATCTCATAATTTGAGCGTCCAGAGACCATGCATCACCGGCCACACACACTTTAGAACACTCAGGAGCTCCGAAAGAAGTGTGTATATTTTGTGGGGAGAAATGAGGATTCGTAATGACCTCGATGAGGTAGCTAATATCCTTCGCCAGTGCTAAAACTTTACGATATGATCCGCCAAATTTCAATTCTAACTATTAGGCACCAATGGCCTCCTTTACTAGACGACTGTTTCTGTCCCTTAGAGATACTGCAGTTGCCCTCCAGGACAAGGTTATCGCTTTTTGCCATGGAAAATCTGTTTAAAAATGTTCGTGCAAGAGAATGTCATTTCCAATGCCAGAAATAAAAAAAATATCCGCAAAATAACTGCAAAACTTATTTACTAATGTTCTCCCTAAAAACAGAATATACGTTTCATTGCCCTGATACTGTTATACTACTGCATCGACATTCAGAGGTAGTAAAAAGACTGTTTAAGTTACAATGGATAGTAGTTAAATTAAGTTCAGCTAGTGCTGCTTATAGTTCTTAAGGATTGAAACCGCGTCTAACATCGTCATTTTGTTTTACTGAAATCTCATTTCTATACAATATGATTCTGACAAAAGGAAATTTTCATTCCTTTTTAACAATGCAACATGAAAACGTTACAAAAAGACAAGAACGAAATATATTCCAGTTTTAGGTATCCCTACAACTGGCAAACTGAACTGGTATACTATTACTTGTAAAACACATGCGTTGCTTCCTGCATTTGTGAACAAATGCAATTACTGAGTGGTTTCTGCCGGTCTTCCAAATGACCATCGTCCTCTCTAATCTCCATTGTCACAGCTCCCAAATGAAAAAACAATCATCACTTTAAAGGCCAGTCAAAAAAGTGTTGATGTGAATTATAAACCAGAATTTCAAATGTTTACCTCTTAATTTGTTAAAATGTCTAAAAAATGAGAGCATAGTTATGAAACTTGATTTTGAACGCAAAATCTCATGAAATGTAGATTCCAAACACCAACGCTAAATATAATTCTTCGCCACCGGTTGTTGAATTACGACGCGTAAGTCACGTTTTATAGTCTTGTTATGACACAGCTGTGATGATATTCTTTACCACAATACCACCACACTAACGATGAAGTCAGACTTCACCAGTAGTGCTCTATTTAAAAGGTCACATTTGTGCGGACGACGGAACAGTTTTACGATAAAAAAGCAGACATGGCACAATGACGACATGCTAATTCATATTGTTGCATTGAAATGATGAAGATGCCTGTTTTACATACAATGAAATAACAGCATGCTGATCCAAATTCTCTCATAGAAAGGATAACGATATGATTTTTTTATTTCATACAACGATAGTTTTGAATAAATTTAATTTTCTTTGAGAAAAAAGTGGCAGATTCCCCTTGTGTGACAATGAATTTATAAGTTTTCATGGGAATTGTTACTTCCAGTAGAAAACGTCAATGTTTGCTCACAAAATTGTTTCTTGCTTTTTATTTAGTCAATTCCACTGAAAATTATTTGACTAATAAACTCATGCAGTAGTCTCTCGAGTAAAAAATTTTGTAAAAGTTACTATGAATATCCTAAATAAATAATAATGCACTGGTATTTTCTCCGATATCAAAAGCGCAGTCGTAATGAGAGAAAAATGTGAAACGTTAATTTCTATTACAACTGACGATCAGGGAGCTCAGTTATATTTTTCTCTGATAAAGTACACTGAAGCAAGGCCATATTTAGCTACAAAATGTTTGTAGATCTGTAAGAAACTTTTTTATAGTTATCATATTGAAAATTAGAAATAACTTGTACGTAAATTTCGGTCTTATACTTACGGTTAAAATAACAGTTTTTACCTTAGATTCAATGAATTTGTCGCGTATTTGAAAAATATGAGTATTACCATGAAAAATAGGGGTACATATTATGTAAGCACCCAGATTTCTTCATTCTTTTCTAATTGACAGTTTTTTCCAGCTTACTAAATTTTACGTGTTAAGAGCCTCAAGGTAAAATTTGTTTTAAAACACACATAGTAAATATTATATATAATAAAAAACCTAAAATCGAAAAGTGCCTTATAACACACAGTAAAGAGTGGCTGTGAATTCCTCTGTACATGGACACACCATGCAAGCTCAACAAGGTCTTCCACTTTAAATGGCACCTTCAGCTAGAGAAGAAAGCAAAAGACATACTTCAAGGAATTTTTCTGAAAGGAAATATTTTTGTTTGATATTTCAGTCGACAGGAAATAGTTCAATATTATTTACTCCCGCAAGGGATGAACTTCGAAGCACATGCATCTTAAATTTTACAATTATTTCCTTACGCTTTTTTAATGTGCATCACATTGTAGTCTCGAAATATGAAAAATCGTAGCAATTTATTCAAATTCATGTTTTCATTATATTTATTTACGAAAAACATGTGAAATTATTTGCTTCATTTTATGCAAGCACTTTTCAACCTATCAAATGTGAAATATCCTTTATAAAGAAAACTAAATCTTGGAATTAAGAACTCATCGTTAATTTCCCTCGTTCGGTTCCATTCAGAGACATTCCTCATATTCAATTAGTTCATTGCATTGCACAGAACGTCAATTTCCTGACATGCTGTCCTTCAATAGAGTCTGTTATTTTTATGAAATGAGAACAGATTATCTTCTCTATCATATCCTTACTTCGTATCCCCGTTATCTGGACGAGTTCAATAAGCAGACGTTCATCATTTTGTCCTGAAAAGCATGAAACTGGCAGGTGACAGCTGCCAGTCTTGATGATACAAGAGCCAAATATATTCCACAAGTTTTGAGAAAATTCACGTTTGTAGTTCGGGATCTGGTTCAATGCAACCGAGCTGATATACTGAAGTGTATGTAAAAAGTACTCACAATTGTAATATTGAGTACATACCATATATGCAAACAATTGAGATGCTAAAACATCGTCCCACAATCTTGAACATTTTAACACTCACCTTAAGAACATTTAAATGGTAAAAGGTCATTACATTGCTCTAATAAGATGAAAAGATACATTTTCAATTAATTAATCAGACTCGCTGCTGCACGAGCATCCCGTGGGACAATGAAGGGCATCTGTGATGCTGAATTTAATGAACAACATAAATTAAGATGCCTCTTAATTCATGACACTCAGTTTCTCTTTTTAAAGATGCTATAAAACAGCGCATTCGACTAAGTCTGCAATATTTTCAGAGTTTTTACACGAATTTGAACTCCATGTTGATATAGCATGAAAACCCTAAACTAAACCATTCTATACAAATTATATTTTATTAGTTTCATGGAATTTTTAGTTCATTCATACTTAACTTATTATTCACTCCCAAGGGCACTGGCATGCTGTTGTTGATGGTCATCATGAATGCAAGCATAGAAAGGACAAATTTTGTGTCATTAATGGCTCAGAATACTTCAATACTTCAATACTTCAATACTTGGCTTGTGAGTTAGCGTATAGTTCCAATCTCTTGGAATGGCCAAGGAAAAATCACAAAAATCGAACCTAAGTTTCATGGTAGCCACGAACAAATACACCTGAGTTTCAAGTCAATTTTGATTTGGAGGCAGTAACACAATGGTCGCTCTCATGATGAAGGCTTCGAATAAATCATCATCCTAGCATTCGATGGAGCAGAGATGCATGGGTGCAATATACAGAACCTGTTTGCACGTGATAAAGTACGTTGTTTCTCATTCCCTGCGTCTGATCAATGTTTCTTAATTTCCTTCAAAGCATTCGTGCTTTTTGGATTGTTTTTTAACTTAGAATGGGGATTTGCTGACATTTCGAAGTATAAGTAATAAAATCACGTAAAAAATAGGCATTTGCATTTACTGCCTATAGGTTAGTATATACTGATACTTCTAATCAGCATGAGATAGTTTGGTGTGTATAGATACCAAGTTTTGACATGTTATGACATCATCTAAATATGTAGATGAATAAATTCTCTTGACAAGAATGAAGCGTCTTTTAAAATCCTATACTTCCTTTCAGAACTTCAAGGAATCTATTAATTTTAAACTGAGTTGGATTTACATTGTCCGATTGAATGCAAAAAATCTTTTGAGTTTATTATTTATCCAAGAAGTGTACATAACCTCCCATGTTTTAAGGACAGCAAACAAAGTGAGAGTTCCATGAAATCATTCTTCTGTTGTTAAGAAAGCAAACCATTTTCTGCTTCAAACTGAAAAATTAATCGTAAAATAGGATGTCTATTAGCAATTTAATGACAATTTTCCCCTAAAACCCTAGGTTCCAAAGGTTCCAGTCGTTGTGAAACATCGTGAAGGAATTAAATAAAAATGAAAACTTTCTTTGCATACAGAATCAAATAATTCATCAGAAAAAATATATTTATAATGTTCAGAGAACTTAGCATGGCATTAGTTTGTGTTTTTATTGCAAAGTTTTGAGCACAATCAGATAATCTTGCCTTCATTAAACCAGCCCCGTTTCTCTGACCAGAAAAAAAAAATTCACTGGAAAATAATGTGTTTCCTAGTTGAGAAAGTTGCCACTTATTAAAAAACTATGAACGTTTTCAGCTATGGAGCTCAGAAAGAAATCTTAATGGTACGTAAACTAAGAAAGATTTTAATGTCACTGTACCAGCCAGCCAACACAAAGACGGCTTAGGCAACTAAGCCTGTGACTTCGATGAAAGTGCCACTCAAAATCGTTCAAGAAACAAACGTTGTTCAGTCGTCGTAACTGCGTTTAATTTTTCTAAATATTTTGTAAGATTTTAAGGTTTTCCATGTGAGCTTAGCTTTTTAAGGAAAGCCTGGTCTGTTTTTTTGCTAACTAAGGCAACCAAACACAATTTTTAATGCCGCATTTTTGTAGTAATTATAACGGCAAAAGTATAAGCAGAAGCAACAGCTCCTGCAGTAATCAGGAACGCAAATAAAAATTTGTCTCTACTCATTGCTGCGTATGCAAATTACACGAACTCATGTTTGTGTTTGAATTGAATAAACTTGGAATGAGTCAAAATTATTTTTTATCTGGCGTTACAAAAGTTGTTTCCCTCAACAAAATATAAAACAAATTGTGGAAAATAGCAATCGGATGAGTCGTATTCTATTTCGTTTACGTTACCCTAAGAGAGACAAAATTGTTATAGTTTGTATTATTTAGAACCTGAACCTACTATATTTTTCCAATAATCGCCTCTGTTAAATGTATCCTGCTATATGCTAGAACTCATACAGAAAATGGGCCTGTTCTATGTATAAGTACATCTACCTATAATCTTGGTTTTCGTTAAATTCTGGGCTAAATTTACGTAGCAGTCAGTAGGGAATTTGTGCGTTCATTTCTCCGTCGACTAAAGGATGTTGTGTCATGACTTGTAAATAGACGAACTCTTCTCTACTACCAAGTTGCTGGAGCGTCGGCATCTAACTTTTCATTTACAATGCACCGTAAAATCTTTCAAGCTAGGGAACTGTCCAACGTCTTCTTTTAAGGACTGCTCATTGACAATTACTACTATTTATTCTGAAAATGCCTGGTAAGGTTGGAATTGGAAGTTCAACCTCAACTTTTAACACCTCCGTCACTCTCAAAAACAAATCTAAGCTAAAAATACAAATAAAAAAGAATAAAATATGTAATGTACTTAATTTCTCATCATGGTCTCAGATACTAGAATATGAGCATGCTTTTTATCTAATGGTAATCTTTTCAAAAACTGGTCAGTAAAATATCTGATGCTGAATAGAGTTGAATCACCTGGAAGTTGATATTATACATGAACTGGGAAACAAGTCAACTGGCATACGCTTCAAGTCACGATACAATACATGTATTGCATCGGCGATGCAATTTTTCATTGTTGGTGCTCATCATCTGTACCAGACTTGGCCATTGAGAGCTACGTGTCAAAAGAATAAGCAAACTGTAAGTCATAGAACAAGCTACGTGAGGAACGTGTACGACTTAAAAAGACGAACGTAAAATGTACAGAAAAATAAGGTAAAATTCCTGCAGCATTATTTGAGATGTGAGAAACACTCCAGGCAAATATATCAATGTATCATGCTGGGATAAGAATACATTGTCATTATTATTATTTAAATTAATTAATTAATGGGATTGAGAACAAATATGTGGAGTGAGGTCTAAAAGATCGATAGTTCTAAAGAGCAAGAGGAAAAATCTAAACTGGGCATTTCTCTGTAGCGGACAAATTCATTGCGAGAACCTTCTCATAAGAGTTTGTACTCTCCGTTCACTAAATGATACGCGTTGTCTTAGTCTGACTGACTTCTTTACATTGCTATACAAAGCGTATCAGATTCCAGAAATACAATTTTCATCATTCGATACCTTTAAACTTTTCTTTACATTAATGAACAAAAAATTTTCCTGACAGACTTGTACTGTACGCATGTACCTGCATGTACAGTAAGTACTGCTTGTATTTGTGACCATCCGTAACGCTCTTTTCTTGAGCCATTTATGTCAATATTTCATGAACTTGAATGTACACATTTATTGTCATTTGCACTTAGAAATCTGACTTGTGAGTGCGTCGACTGGAAGATGACTTTCCAAGGGGAAGTATTTTTTCTGATTGTTGCGTGTTTCAAACAAACCCCTCATTGGAAAAGAAAATGCTTCGCTGCTTCTCAATGGCAAATGGAAATCGGAAAACATAAATCGTCTGCTGCTCAGACGTCAAAACCATCGTTGTCCAAAAAAATTTTAATATTTTTCTCAAATAAATGAGCAAAAGTGAGAAGCTAGACTATCACTGCTTCATTTAATTATTAAAACCCCAATATTGCAAGTAGAACTTGAAAAGCATATTCCTGCCAATTTAGAAAAAACAAGAAGTGAAGTATTTCTTCTGGAAATTGAAATACATCTTTAAAATAGCTCAAACAGGCATCGTGTGAGACGGGGACCAATACATTACTTCCATTAAGAACGTGTCTGATTTTCAAAGGCGGCTTCAGAGAAGCTTTTTTGCATACCGTTCAAGCCTTCAAGTCTTGCTTCGATAGAAGTCCTGGCACTTAATTATCGCACAAAATAAGGGCGCAAATTTTCCATGGTATTCCTCAAATTGAATAAAAGAGTCTGCGTTTAATTAAAAAATGTTCTACCAACTCTTCGAAGAAGCATGCTAGGAATGAAGAGCATTTGGTTCGGTGATACTCGCAGCCAATCAACGAATTTCAAAAATATTAGGCAGAATTGAGACTCGTACACTTTTAAGGAGGTTGTTGCTTTCTTTATTTAGTAACTCATGAGTATTATGGAAATGTATTTCGTTCGTATTTCATGTTGCATGTTTATGGAAAGTTCTTGTGAGACTGGAGACAGAACGACGTTACTGAGGAGGCAGTTAAAGATAAGCCATTACGGGAAATGCCCGCATTGAAGAAAATAATTGTTAACCTTTTACTTATATTGCAGACGAGTGATCGCCTTGTTACTTTGGAAACTGCGCACTTTACCTTTCTCACGACTACAGAATTAAGCTCTGCATTTTGTGCTGATCAGATGTACACCGAGTCTTCGTAGATAGACTATTAATTTGCTATAGCTTGTTACTCTAACATGACTAACTTACCATAACTTGTTGCTCTAACATGATTAACTTACCATAACTCGTTGCTCTAACATGACCAACTTATCATAACTTGTTGCTCTAACATGACTAACTTACCATAACTTGTTGCTCTAACATGACCAACTTATCATAACTTGTTGCTCTAACATGACTAACTTACCATAACTTGTTGCTCTAACATGACCAACTTATCATAACATGTTGCTTTAACATGCCTGTAAAAACTTATTTTAATAGGCCCTCAGTTTTTATGATATTTTCAGTATCTTAACTAGCCACAACACACGATAGCAACCCATAATACGTTATGATATGCCATAATCCCACACACCGTGTTTTACCATCTCATAATATACCATATCAAGCCATTAACACATCATAACATACCACATGACACAACATCCATAATATTCTCTAACATACCGTAACACTTACCTCGTGAAGCACAACTCACAATTGTGTGTTACATCATCAGATATCATTTTGCCCGACCAGGTAATAAAACTGTGCGCTTGGATGCCATTCATGTTAACTTTTCCTTAAAGAAAAGTTTGAGGAACACATTTGTGAAGTTACTTACAAAGTTTTATAAATTTTCGGACAAACGCCGCTGCATGATGAAACCAAGACAAGCATCGTCTAAAGCATATGTTTTAAAACTCTTTTTCTTGCCTGAGATATTATTTGGTCATTGTTTCATATCACATATTCACTGAATGCTATTAATTTTCTTGACTGAAATACTTTCTGAAACTTTGACAATGACGTGAGAAGACTTTAGCAGTTTGCTTGATAATTGTAGCCTCGCGGGCTCCCGTAAGTCTAAAAGCACGACCTGTATTAAAATTTAGCTCAACTGAATATAAGCATAGCTCATTCCATTGTAAATTGTAGACTGCCGGCTGAAAATGTAAATTCTGTTCATTGAAATAACAGCTCCCCTCAGGGGCCAGCATCATGAATGTAAAAAGAGAGACTCCGACAATACGGAGACTTGAATTAAAAAACGAGCACAAATAACAAAATTAAAAACATTCTAACTGACGAGGGAGCAATGACTTGAGAACAAGTTATGGTCCAGGCTGACTCACTGAAGAAAATACTGTTAAGTTGCATGCCTGATATTCATAAAAACTTTCCTTATAAAGATGTCCCTGGAGACAGTTCTCTTAAGCGCACTTGTTAAAGCATCTTCATGGGCTCAGTTTAAGCTTATGCAGAAGTTAGTCATGATTTTGTCGATTAATCTGCATTTCTAAACACTTCCTAAAATTTATGAAAATTTACAGTAATCAAAGTAGCCCATCAAGCAACTAGGACTTAAGCTCAGGTTTTCTCATCTTTTTTCAAACGAAAAAGTTTTTAAAAAGATGAAAATATTAATTTGAGAGATGAGAAGTTCAGATAGGCCGATACTTCCGCAAAGCAGCTGCAGGTTTTTCTTGTGCAACTTTAGGAATATGATAATTAGGGCACTGATAGTTTAGAACGAATTACGGAACTGATAGTTTATGCAGAATTAGGCCTGCCTATTAATGATTTATAAAGGATCCACTAATATGGGAGTACTAAATAAATCGTTAATTTAGAAGTAATGACCAGATTACTAATTTATGGAGTAATGAAAATTCTATGACTAAGGAGGAGCGAAGTATAGCAATGGGGTAATGAACTAAAATCCATGATCTATTGGTGATAGTTGATTCCACTAGGATGATGAACTTAACGAGTCTACGCAGACTGACGTGGCTTAGGAAGGTATGAGGAGGCTTCTACTTGTCACACGTATTAGAGGCACTGTCCTCGCTGCAGTGCCTGCTGTACTACTGATGACTTAAGTAGCAACGTAGAGATTAGCAGATGAAGCAACTTTGTCCGCTGTATGAATTTGGATTTTTTCTAAAACGTTGAAAATTCTTTAATAAGCGATGTCATTAAAAACACGCTAAAACGGAGGGAATTCTTTTCAGAACAAAGTTATTAAGGCAATTAGATTCAAAGTTGCACTTAAAACTATTCCGCTTGTTGTTTTGATAATGTTTCAGTTATAAATCAAATTTCCAGCCGTTTATTTTAGAATTTTAAAAGTTACTTAGCAGCCACAGCAACAATTCTAACTGTGGGGCTGATATTGAAACGTATTCTCTGCTATAGCTATAATGAACAATTATCATTCGTTCAATGCAGGCACTCAACACATTAAAAGTGTGTTAATTATAATTAGTGCACTGGAATGGACTGAACAGGTCCCCTTTGTTTTCATTGTTTGGAGGGAAATGACTCGGAAAATTCCTTACATCTGAAATCCCGCTGCAGAATTCAGAAAAACGTTTTTCCTTAAATGCAAAGGTAGGTAAATATGCGTAACTACAGCTGTGTTCAGAGATCAATAAGAAGGTGGAGACTGGACAGGACTGAACTGTTTCCAGCCGGAAAATTTTACTCTCCTTTATCAATAGAAGACAAGGATACAAAATTCAACTGTGTCCGAAACCCTGCGTTAGCAGGGTTTTGTAACTCGTCAGGACATGCATGGCTGGTCCAAACACAGTCATCCTGAAAATGTTAAATACAATTTCAATACAGCTTGCATTCATCTTCGTAAGACAATGTAAAATGAACCCTAATTTTCCATTCTAATGCACCACCGAATAACCATAGCTTTAAATTAGTACAAGAACAATGGGTCGTAATTCTTTTTTCTGAGAGCAGCTGTTCCTCAGCAGGAATGTTCGAGAAGCTCCAGACCTAATGCATTTGCAACGATACGCAGGCAGATTTTTCCCAGCTGGAAAATTGAGTAAGGTTCGATCGGTTACAAAGACTCTTTGGCTAAGAGTACAATGAGGGAACTCTAGAAATCTATTTCAAATAATAGCTACTCTCTCACACGGTGCAAGAAAGCCTCGATTACTATTGCTTAAAAAACACATTCATTCAAAGCACGTAGTTAAAAGTTTATCTCGAGCGTGCAAATGATGGACATGGGACAATTTTAATGGAACTAAACCGAACATGCGCTCAGTGCGTTGTTCTAGTAGTTATCCTCTTTAATTTCAAAGCACTTTCATGTTCGCGTTCAGCAAGCTCTTCATAAGCCTAATACAAAGGAAACTGGGAGCTGAAATACAGTATCTCATTATCCATGCAACTCAAGATGTTAATTGAGTGCCAGGAGAAACAAGAGGCGACATCGTGACGGCTAGAGCTCCACCAGAGCTTTCATCATCACAGCGAATCGTGAGCTATGTTTTCTGAAAAGAGTGAATTTAATTCCATTCTCAAGCGGAATACATCTCTTTTGTTGCTGTATTTAATTCACAATGCTGCATATTTTAAACTCCTGATGTAAAGAAGATAATATAGTCAGGAAAATGAGATGGTTCGAATATTACATCACAATGAGCAGTGAAATTCTGCACTAAGTTAGTTGACTTGAAATTCGTGAACTTTTGTTGTTATCAGATCTTTATTGTTAAAGTATCTTTTAGAAAAGAGAAAAAACATTAAACTGAGAACTGAATTCTTGCCTACAACTTAAAATTTATTTCATTTTTATCTATCATCTAAGTGATGGGCACACTACCATGGCCTTTCTTTTAAAGAAGTTAGCTCGAGGTGATGAAGGTCCCTGCATCGCTTAAACCACGCCACGATGTACGAGCACACACAATGCAGTAATATCATAACATTGCTAGTGTAACCTATGTAATTAACACCTTAAACATTATAAAAGTATCAATAGTCTCTTTGGAATCAATATACTAAAACTGACTCCTAATAAATAGATACCAGACAGACATACTAATTGAAAATTTTTGCTTGCATAATTGAACAAGGCTGTGTCAATACCAACTCAAAGTTGATGAGCTGCAAGAGTTTAGGACGGTCTCAATTGTTACCGAAAGAAAACAATCTCTGATTGGTCTGCTTTACTAAGTCATCTATGTAAGCGCGGAAGACACTCAATCATCATTAGTGCGCTGCAACCTTTCCTAGAAAGTTTGAAGTTAGCCGAATATTTCAACTTGGAGCTCAAAGTTTGGCAAACTTTAGTGAGTATTAATGGGACAGCAAACGTCGAGTTCCAGCAGCGGATTTGGTGTACGCAAAACTTGATGTTCGTGCTGTAGAATAGAATATTCGAAAACTTTGAGAATATTAACACACATACCAAACATGTGGTTTCACAACGCCGGGCCTCTCACTAAAGGGAGTAGTCCACAAACTAAACGCCTACCTCCCCCACCTAACCTCATACCCATTCTCTCTCTCTCTCCCTTTTCAAAAAAGAAAAGCAAGGAAGCAAAAAAGAGCTTCCCAAATCTTGCCCAGGTTCAGGCAAGTTATTTTTATAAAAATAAATGTTCATTGTAAAAAATATCCGTGAAATAGAGTAGCCATATAAAGGAATGCTCAAAGGAACGAGCGTTCATAAGAAAGGGCTCTTAGAAAGAAGTCTCCGTAGAAAGGAGCGCCCATAGAAAAAAGTGTTCGTTGAGAGAAGTGTCCACGGAAAGAAGTGTCATTTGTGTTTAGCGTATGACTGTGTATACTGGATAAAGATCGTCAAAGTTCATCCAAGTCAACAAACGTATGTAATAGAAGGTTTTAAATCGTGTCAATAAAGATAATATGTGAATAATATTCTATACGGCAGCTTTGATTTTTTAATGTCTCTGAAATAAACACAGACTCAAGAAAATGCACATAAGAGACGTTTCAATTACAGGAGGAACAATTTCAAATTATGTTATAGCATATGAATATGAAAAAGAATCAAAGTTTAACAATTTCAAATTATGTTATAGCATATGAATATGAAAAAGAATCAAAGTTTTCACGAATAAGAAGTGTCAGACCACCGGCAGTCGCAGGCTGGTTTTCTCGCGGTGTTAAGCAATGCAGCGGTTGGCGCATTACACTTTGTGCCAAGAAAAACATTGACTGTTGTCGTCCATTATCGTCAGTCAGTCCTCTCCTCTTTCCTCTCACTCCTCTTTCCATCATGCATAAATAAAATATCTCCATCATGCATGAGTAAAATGTTTCCATCATGTCTGTAATACTGGAATGTGGGCATAACACAAAAAGAATCAGGATCTACCTTATTTCAGCCTGGGAAAAGTGAGTAAAAATGAATCCGTTTCTGCAAGTTTCTTGTAACCATTAACTATAATAGATAAAATTCAAGAATTTACTTTTTGATTTTTACCTAAATATAGCATTAGAGTTACAGCACCAGCACTTCGTCACAGAACTACGCTGACTGAAATGCTTGATGATGGCCGAGTGATCGTAAGCACAGCCTATGCTGACAGTGTGGTCACATCGAACACACAAAAATTAATAAACGCCCTTCATAATAATATACGATAATTATCTCTATGATATTTCTAAGCGTACAATTACAGTTTCTACAAAGCTGAGTTTTATAACCAGCAACATCTATTAAGAATAGAGCACAAGTTCACTGAAAAAATTATCATTATTTCGTCAATATTGACCCATCCTTTTGCATCATAGCTATAGGAAAAGTAATTAAAAGAGGAGGCTATTTTCAACAGTAGGACTTAAGAAAAACAGACAGTAAACAAAACACTCTGAAAAACAGACCCAATGACAAACAGCGAAAACAACAAAGCAATAAACAGAGAGGCTGACAGGAAATTATAAGCCGTGGAGGAGACGCAACGACGTACAGAGAGACAGTCGGAATGGTACAGGGAGGACAAGATAGAACAACTCAAATAGAGGTAAATATAGACAGACGTTCAGCTCACGCAGCGTGGACACAGAGTGGGACTTCTCGCTTTACAGAAAGCAGGCTTCAGAAGCAGATTCCAGCACGCATCAAATATATCACCAGGCGGCAATATTCATCGCTGTGCTCTGTTACTCTATGTGAAAATTAATTGGTCAGATTGTCATTCCGTGTGCGAATGCGTGTTTCCAGAGAAATTTATTTGCGCTGCTAGAATCATGTTTATTCAGCCTCATAAGTCGTAGAACAAACACTGACAACAGATATTGTACATTCCGCCGCCATACTTCTGCACGACTGCAATCTCTCTCAACACAACACACGAGATTTGCATGACGGAGACTGAGCTCAAAGCAGCCAAAAAAACACTCGATGTACGACCAAAGGAGGAAATAGTCTTGATTCAGGTGGCCTTTATTTGAATTATTCAACATGAAAACGAAATAATTCTACTAAATTTGCATAACTGAAGCATTTTTGGGAGAAATCAAATTCGGGCTTTAGAGTCAAAATTTCCTGGAATACTGTTTCCAGGAAACTGTTTTGGTTTTACTTCCGTTATCCGTATGAGTAGAGCTATCAAGATCGATCAGTCGTCGAATGATATATTTTTTTAGTCTTCTTCCCACGGATACATATTTTTTGCTTGGGCTACAACGACAATATATTTTAAAATGCTTAGCAAACATGTATTTTACTTTTTGCTCTACGGCCTTGTAAATGCAAATGTTTTCTTGACGATAGGTTTCTGTTTGCTCCTTGAAGTATTGTGCATAAGTTTTGCCTGTCATTTGAGAACTGTGTAGTTTTTATGACAACCAAAAAAAATGACTGGCGTGGCTAAGTAATGCCCAGCGGATGTAATTCATTCCTTTGGCGTCATAACCCATTCTTGAGAGTTTGTACTCATTATTTTTTCGTAGACAAAACTACCCAGTTCTTCATTCATGAGGTGACCCGCTGTTGCAAAGAATTTTTGTTTTGTTGATCTATAATCTTATTTCCAGGTCCCTCAGTCGGGAACCTGAATTTATTAAATGAAGATTCAAGAAGCCTACATTTAGTATTTCGTAAGGAATAGTAGAAAGATTTCCAAGTGAATCATAAAATTCATCTTCGGTTGCTGTACTCGTCGGTTTCTTATATACGAGTACAATTTTGATAGTCGCTCTTGGTCTTGGAGTCCGGCACAAAATACTACATTGACTTTCTCTTTTCCTCACTTCATTTTCAGTTAAAGCTACAATCTTATTTTCATAAAAATGATGAAGTCGCCACCTCTGTTACTGTGCTAAGGATTATCAACGTTTGTGTACAGATATGACGTCAGTGAAGCGTCCCCTACGGAATGCGTTCCATTTAAAACTAATCTAGTTTCGTTGACAGAAAAATGTTGTATGATACGGATAACGTTAAGGATTTCACTTTCTACATTTTTGGTAGAATACTTTATACGTCGGCAACCAATATAAAATGCATGCAATTTTTTTATTGGTGTTTTTTCTTTTGGTTTACGAAACCTGGTTAGTCGTTTTGTTCATCGGTCGGCTCGGTGTGTAGGTTTCCAGAATTTTCTTACATACAATTGACTGCTAAAAGTTCTCCTTCATCCGCGCCTGACTTCACTTTTGATACGTTTATTTCATTAACATTCTAGTGGCGTGCTAATACGATTGAGCGTGTTGCATCCAATCATCGTCTTGTGGTTGTCGAAAGTTTTGTGGCTTTGCAGGTGTTTCCTGCATCACCTGAGTGGTGTACTGGAAAGGTGTATGGGAGTTTCGCCGGCGTTTGTGGTGAGCCACACCTGTTCTTAGTAGAATACTGCATAACATGTGTATTGTGAAGCATACGTACGAGAATCAGTAATTGTTGAGCTTTGAGTTTTCCCGTACCTGCGAGAGAAGTATGTTTCCTAGTATTTTCGAAAAACGTTGGAATTCGTAGCAAACGAATATAGAAGTCCGTTCTTTTTAAGACATTTCTTTCTTGTTGCTTTACAATGGCCTTTTCTTCTTCTTTTCGTCTTTTTTGCAGAAATCCCTTAGGATCAGTCGAATACCGTCTTTATTATTATCATGGTGAGTGCTGAAGAAGTGGACTCTTCCGTATATCAAACAGAATAGCGTGCATGCATTTCAGATAGACAGAGAGCATAGATTCAGTTTACTTAATCGATGCAACTGTTGTAACGAAAAAACTGGTGTACAGTGTAAACAATGTCATCTAAAATAAAGGCCTCCAGACTAACATGAGCAACACTATTCATCTGCTCCTGCTCTCTCACAAAGAATAGTAAAAATGTAAACAAACGATCACTGAATTTTTCACAGCTTAGCTTCAGAAACACTAGAAAGCTTTATTTGTGCACCTGACGACCATTGTAATTATCTTGTTCATTTACAACGACAAATGGACGAGAAACAACCTTTGCTTCTCTGAAGATTTTTGTTTTGAAGTAATCATTCAAAAGTGTTTTTTGTGAAGCGACGAGTAGGGTGGAGCATGATTCTTTGCAGGATCTCATTGGGTTATCAACATTTTGATGTTCATATTTGTCAGAATAGTTGTTGTTTTTGTTATCTATACTGTAGCATAAATCGAAAATACCGGATTAAAAATGTAATTATATGCACAGTAATCAACCAATTCTAGAAAATAATAGATGAAATTATAATGGTGTCGTTAAATCCGCGTCATTCAGCAGAAGGAAGGTCTAAATCCTCTGAGTGATAGCGAAAGGCAATTGAACGCGACACCTTAATTCCATTAGATGGAATCCGAGCCAATGTCGAAGAGATGCAAATCCAGCGTAGCTCGGTTATGGATGAGCGAGTGGAGCGAGTGGAGGCTGGCTGAAGACATTTGAAGCAACACAGCAGAAGTGTATCTCATACTACGTTGATCTGTGGTTAGGTTGTGAGAACTTGCGGATATTTGAAAGCAATTGGAGAAGAAGTGATAGAAAATAATTGTAACCAATTGTTGATAGAAAAGTTTGATGTTTTCTTAGAAATTCACCTTGATATAAAGTGAAATTTTCATCAACTCAATAACGATGTGTTTTACTAGTCCATGCCTATATAACCAAATTGCCATGCAAAATTTGAACCCAATTTTGTTTCTACGGTAATTTGTACATAAAAGAACTATAATGGTTTAAAAAAAGTAGTGAAAATATGAGTGAGGGTGCGGGAATTTTTTAAGACGAGCAAAGTGATGAGTAGCTCAACGTGTAACATGAATTTCAAATGTTTATTTCCTTCAAGTGAAACCTGTTATGAAATTTTGAGAGAATTATCATATGATAAGTTTTATTTCAAGTATTTCCGGATATCAAATTGTTAGTTTTGATTATTAAATATTTAATTACTTAATATGTAATATGTTACGAAGCAAAAGAAAATAAATTACCAGCCCAGCTCATTACTAAACTATTATAGTTTTGAAGAGGATACGTAGGAAAGAAGAGTGACAACAACCCTAGTTTTCTAGCCAAAATTTCACAATTGTCATATGTGTGTTAGGCTCAATAATGAAGTTCACTATTTTGAACTGCAGTCTTTAATTAACTTCCTTTGATTTAAGTAATTTTACAAAAATATGAAGGATATCAAACAGTTCCTTCAGAATTAGAATACCAGTGTTTTTAAAGTGAAATTTGTTAAACTTTTGGCTGCGTAACTATTGAAATCATGGGTTAATATTTCATCTATGTAACTAGACTCAAAATATATTATATGAATTCTAGGTACCAATGCCAGCTTATAAATTAAAGATATTATAAAAAGAACAGCATAGGCGAGAAGCTAAAGTGACAATAGTCTGTTTTCATGCAAAAATCCGACGTGAAGCCAAGCAAGAAGCGTGCCTGAACATGGACTAGACTTGACTGTTCTGCAAGTCAATCGCTGATTATCTCAGAAATCCTCGTAATTCATTGAATCTGTTGAGAAGCGTGTGTTGAATTGAAGCGCAGACGCAGCTAGACAGTGTGCGTGTGTGCGACTGAGGCTTTCTAAATCCCCTTTTGTTCTTGAATTTTCTTCCTAGAAAACCTAAAATTATCTTGGGCGTGGGTGGATCTCGAGGACATCTTGGACTAAACATCACTAAGAAATGCTGCAGCAAAACAAATAAGGGAAATTCAAATGGAAATTTGAACTTCTGTGGGTCAGAGAGGTCGTATTTGGATGCAGAGATAATTTTGTAGTTGAATATGCACTAATTTCCTTATTTACAGCAGTCCAGCAAATTTAACAAGAATAAACGCTTGAAAATGTATGAAACTTGGTATAGAGCACTAAAAATTTTATACGTGTTGAATCATTTCATTCCTTTTCCCTTTAAAACATTGTGATTTCTAAACCGACAAGCACCTGATTTCTGGCTACTGCGAGGACAAAAAAAAAGTTTATATATTTGTCTGATTATCTCAAAAGACAATATTTATGCAACCAAAGTCATCTAATACAAAGTTACATATATTTTCAAGCGTTTTTTTCACTAAACTTTGCTTCTTCTTAATTTTCTACGATTAAGAAGAGTTAATTTTTCCATACACCCCTATTGTCTAATTCAGATTAAATGTTTTAGGCACATTGCTGTGTGGTGGTAATATTGATTTTGTGAATCTGAGTCTAGCACAAGCAAACGACTTGCTTGATGTTTAGCTTTTCTCCTCATCACGGAATATTACGTGCATTACCTAAACTCAGGTCGCAATTTCCTCTTCTGTTGTGTTTCCTGGCTGTCATAAGCCTCTAAACGTGAAGGCGACAGAGCACCTCCAAACTATTTGACCCCATTAAGCAACTTTCGGAGGAGAGAAACTTTATTATAATTCGGTATACATGATATCAATGCACGATGGGTTTTCAACTCCTAATAATAACATCGTTAGACAAGTGATCATGCTTCCAACCACTGTTCCCATCTTTCTCTTGAGGTAACGCGAGGTAGAGGCTCACAGGAAAAAGTTGGATGACCTGAAAGCTTGAGAAAACAGTCACTTTAAGCCAGTCAGTGTGTCATCCTACCTGGTCTCCAGTGTCAAAAGCAGGAGAAAGTTAGAGTGCAGCGTGGGAACTCGAACCAGAGACCTGACAACTCAAGACTGGCTGCTTAACCACTACACTACAATGGAAGCTTAAGGATTTGGTAAGCTTTAAGATAAAAAGGGTTTGCATGTACATAATAACTCTTTTTCTCTTCACAAAGTAATTAAATTTCCGTATTAGGTTAGTGTCTAACACATTTATAACATTTCAACTGAAGGAAAGCTAAAAGATTTCATATATATTCAAACAATTTCCAATATATTTCATCCATTAAAGTATGATATTTTAGAGTAACGTAATAATCTGACTCAGCTTTTTCAAAAGAGAAGTCAACTTTCTTGTATCAACTGAAACTTGATTCTATATCATGTTTTCAGCCTGGAATCTTCACATGGAATTCCAGAGCGACAGTTAAGGATTGCAGTTTACTCAATCCGTCGCTCAGATATCCTTCGCTGATTTCATCGCTCATACGACATCTTGTGTGGATATTAAAAATTCCCCCTGCCTTTGATCCACTGCTGCTCGGGAGACAACCCCAAATAAGTAGGATCAAATAGAGGCCAGAATAGTTGTTTATCTTAGTTTGTTTACGTCCTCAAATCATGCAAATACGGTTCATCAGTTTGTGATCTAAAGAAAGCTTTTCCTGGTGACGGAAAAATAAGGATGAATCAGGAAACAGAGATGTCAATTAGAACTAGTATGATCGTGCGTACTTCTTTCATCGCATGTTTTTTACGTTCTGCTGGGCTTTCCTAGTCCAGGTTCAACTCTTTATAAAAACTGGATTTTTCGTGTGATTATTGTTTGATATTTTACTTGTGATATTCAGTTTGAATGCATCACAGATAACCATCAAACTTTTATCAACTAAGAAATAAATGTTTATTCCTTAATACAATATCCAAGTGAGTGGCATACGCAAAAACTTTCATTTATATCTATTCCGCTGAAGTTAGGTAAATTATGTATATTCATAAATACCAGAGTAGATTAATCGCAGAATTAAGAAGCGTATTCCATCTAGCCTCACTTAGTTTAAATGAGTCTACAGAAAATAAGGTTTTTTATAGACAGGATATTTGAGAGTCAGTATGAAGAAAGACTCAGTCACAACTTAAAGATTTTTCTAATGGCAGTATTCAGGTCAGTGCCATTTTCAAATGTGATGGAGACGCACACATTTCAGTGGTTTTGAATTGATCATCACTGGAGGAAGAAACGACTTCTGCTTCACATGAAAAATTCCTTTCACTTCTATACGTAACTTGGAGAGTAATCCGGAACTGCAGACTTCTCAAATAATGTTATTTTTAAGACAACATTGTTGTCATGAGATTTCTTGTCCTGATGAAGCGTAGAGAAAACACTAAAGTGGCTCAATTTCAACCGACACGATCCACTTCTCATCTTCAGTAACAATGCGTTTCAAAAATGAGTCATTACTTTCCCGTTTTAGCAACGAATCACAAATGGAAACTCTATGCACAAGATTTGCTTCTGTCAGTCAGTGTTAGTTCTGTGTTAGTGTGTTATTACACACTAGCGCCAACATGTTCGCTAAACCAAATCAGTATTCGAAGAATAAAAACATAAAATGCATTCTAGACAGCCGGAAAGATGGCATTTAAAAAACGAACGAACTTTTAGGCCAACCCAATAAGTTCTTGAAGCTCCGCAAAAAGAACTCTGTGGAATGATTTTTTCTTCCTCCTTGAAACAAACAAACTAGTGAAATTGAGTGAGCCGCTGCCTCTAAATCAGCCAATAAAAAAGTAACTCCATCAATTTGACCGACACATTTCTTGCTGCGTACTTCAGACTGCCTCTAAGCCTGTTGCTGTTTCAAGCCTGCGACCAGAAGCAGCTTCAGGAGATGGTGTATTCGTAATTAGTGAAGATCAAAGAGTCTTTCCTGCAGGTGTATCGCTACTGACCTAAAACCTTTCTTATCTCTCGTTTAATTGCTGAATTGAAAATTTGATAGCAGAACTCGAACAAAATGTGACCATTTTCGGTTATTAATGGAATAACATTTTAAAGAAATAGGCGTTTTGGTATTCATCATAGATGAACGAATGCAAAAGGAAACCCTTCACTAGAAAGAAGTCTAAAAATCTACTCGAATACGTTGTGAAAATATACATCAATGTCATTAATGATTTTTATTCATATTTTTTATCTGCTCCTGAGTTCTCTGAAAGTATTATGGTACACTGAGATAAAATGGCATAATAAAGAGGAAAACGTTTCTGTTGTAACCCCTAACAAACTTCATTTGATTTTGATAAAATAATACCCGGTTAGAAATTGATGTTTTTTCCGAGTGCATTAATTTACTCGTCAATCCACGCGTGTTTGTGTTTTGTTGCTTGTATTGTTTTAAAAAAAATACTTGCGAGTTGTTTCGAACAACAAAATTTCTTTACCAATCGTCTTTTGCGGACCTAAAACTTCAACTGAATAACCATGAGCAAGTAATAGCAGACGCGTGTCCACAGCTCGGAAATTCCTTTGCTTGTTGACGCAGAGAAGAATTTTTTAGCCTAGTAACAATCGTAGTTCACACTAACGACCAATTCTAAACAGAACATCAAGCGTCACCATTGATCATTAATATTTATTTCCTCTTCAATAGAACTGTTGCATCTTCAGTTCTTAAATCGAAATTGAAGACTAGCACAAGCTCTGAAGTTATTGTAATTACATAATGGGCGAATACATACCAAAGAAGGGAAGAAGCCAGTCACAAAAAATGTCATCGTGTTTTATAGTTCCGCTAAATTAGTGATCATTCATAAGTACCATTTTTCATTACCTAAAAGAGGAATCATGATTGAATCATATCGAAAAATAGATACATTTCATTTCAAAATCATAGATCAATTCCCACCATTGAGTACCAAAAAAATATTCGCTCCTAATAATATTGAGTAAGAACCATTTTTCTCATGATGGAGTTAGAAATATCAGTGCAAATTATTACAAAAATCGCTTGACTCAAATTAGTCATTGGGAATCTGGGACCATATAATTGGCAAAAAATTGTGAGCTGGTTAAATAACGAGCATCAATGTAGCATTCTATGCTCGATGCTTTGCCCCCTGAAGCGGCAACCATTTTCAGGTACAACGACAATTGTCACTTCTTAATACGTATACAAATTTTTACTTGACAAGTGGCATACTATTGATATTCCAGATGAAAAATTTCCAAAGTAAAATTATTATAGTTTTATGTATAAAATAATACTTTCAGATTTTGCATATATTTTTCATGATTAAAATATTCAGTTATTTATATTTCAGAGTTGTTATCAGATTCAAAAACAAGTCATTGTTTTGAAAAGTATTGATATTTTTCTATTTTACTCCATAAAGGTTTCAGAGTATGAATTATTTGCAATATCATTATTTCTTTTCCAGAATGTCATAATTTTCTAGCTGAGTTTATTTATATCAAATTGTTCTCCGTATTTTATTTATTAACTTTTCTCAACTCCAAATTGGGAAACAGGTTTTTCTTTACACGTGTAGGTAAGATGCTGTGGTGGATTATTAGAAAGATTCGTTTACATTTGTTCATTATATTTATTTTCTGTTGCAAAGTTTTACAAAAAGTTTCAACCACAAATGCCATTTTGAAGTTATTATTCAAGCATAAGGTACCCACATATGATTATTACAAGCCTTTTGCAGGTAGTGTGTTATGTACGTACTTCTTCCCTAAATTCAAGACTCAAGTTCCGCAAGCATGGATAAATATTGGAAGCGAGAGAGGCATTGCTGAGTGCCAATGTTCGATATTCTGAGATGTCCTTTAAAAACGCGCCTTGGACGAATATACCCGAGGGCCTCTGACAAGTATCTCCAGATTTCTGTGAAGTATCTTGAGATCGTGGTATCTTAGCAAGGTCTTATCAGCACGATATCTCATCTGAGAAGACAGAGGGGCCTTCGTATCTAAGGTTTCTACATAAAGAAAGATCTCATAGGCATCCTCTGAAGACCCAGCTCCTAAACAAATGACTGGGAATAAAGGTGAATCTAGAATAGAATAAGGCAATAAAACGAGCCGTTTGGCCCATTCTTGGGTTGCTGCCCAAATCACATACCGTATCTTTCGTGATATCCTGAGGTATCTGAGAACTATTTGAGGTACCTTAACGTTCCAAGCTGTCAATGATAGCTTACTCACAAACGTACAAGGCATCTCTTCAGACAGTGTTTACAAGTAATCATTTTCTCAGTCCTCAAATAATAATTTTTACGATAGCAAATACCAAGATGCTATGCGAATAATAGATACATGAGCTCAACAATTCCTATGAGCTGTTATTCGCTTAAATAACCAACCAAAAACATGTCATTACGTAGTAACATGAGAAAATACACATCTTGAAAACCAATTAAGGATATATTGCATCCTGTGAAGGACACAAGATTGATCTTAATCCTTCAGGACGTAACATGATACAGTTTCCTAAAAACCTACCGCCTCTCCACCATAATTACTTGCCAATAATATTTGCCTAACATTCAAACATAGATTTTGCAGCAAGAAGTTAAACGTACTTACGAAATTAATGGCGTACTCCTGCAAGATAAAAAAGACTTTATATACATACATACTCCTTTAAACAAGCGGTATATACTGACTGCACTGACTTGTCATATGGGAGGAAATGTTTATCTATATCCAGCAACATTTATCAAGAAAGAATTTGTAAAATGTCTTGCGCACATGTTTAACAATTTTTATCCAAGCGTTAGGACTAACAATTTTTATCCAACTAAAATAAGCGTTAGGTTCGATTCCTTCGTACCGGTTTAACGATTTATCCGTGAAAGAAAAGTCATTGGAACAAATAGATCCTCCTTCTTGGCTCCACACCCTCAAAAGCGAAAGTTCTGAGGAACTTCTTTATTTGTATTAACATATTTTTCTAATAAAACAACTTTCCTCTTAAAGCTTTCCCGGATGTGGCAATGTTATACGAGGTGATAATGAAGATGTTTTCTGCAAGTTGGTCCTGTATTTATTGCAAAAGTTGTGCAATACGATGGGAAAATTAGTGAACATATGTTGATTTCACGCTAAATTCTTCTTGTTGAAGTCTAAACTGCTAAAAACAATTGCAGAGATTATACTAAATTCTCCGGAAATAAAATAGATTGTCTGTCCACTATAAAGCATGTATTGAAAATTTGAGATATGAATTAAGCTGAGTTTACAAAACTGACCAAAATGTCATTTTCAATTTTAGTTTTTACATAAATCATGAATCCATTATATAGCCCACACGAAAGGTAACTTCTCTTTTAAAACCATTCTTGGTGCATCAAGACTCACATACACCGAATTAAATTCTAAAACCGTCGGTGCAGAAATCCACCTTAGACTGGTTAACTGGCTCATCTAGAAATTCTCTAAAATGAACATCTATTCAATTTCATTTTCGCTAACAGGACAGTGCTAGTACTTAAATATATATTGAGTGCATCGGAAATTCTAAATTCAAGTTGCTTTCACTTGAACTAAATTAATATAGAATGAACCTCTTTGGAGCGACGCTCACACAAGTCTTAACGAGGGATCGTGTGTACATGTATGTTGCTCATCTGAGGCAGCACTTGAAAGCTGTTCAAAATGTGCGCATGCAGATGCTCTTGCATATGCATTCGTGTCCTGTAAATTCCATTACTTGGATCAATATTTTGATACTTGAGCGGACAGTCCATTTGGCGGTCGTCCATTTGTCCTGCCCATGTATCTTGATGCGCCCGTCTATCTAACCCATTTATCAGCACGTCCTTCTTTTTGTTTTCCTGTCACACTTCCAAAAACCATTTTGTACTGCATTGTCATGACCGAACTACGAAAACTTCATAGAACATGTATGAATAAAAGTAATTTTGAAGCTTTCAAGAAATTGGAGTAGAACAGTTTTCACAAATCTATTCTTGTGTGAACGGTATCGTATTTCAGTAAAATGAATTTGACTTAGCCTTTATAAGGCAAATGACGTTAACGAATTTTCCATGACGAATCTTGTGTGTACATCGTAAAACCATAATGACTTCTAATGTAATCTCAGCGAAAACCTTTCACAACACGTGCTAGAAAATCCAAAAGTATGATAACTAATGCATAAAATTTAACTCCCCTCCCTTCCACTCTCTCTACGGCCACTTCCCTCCCTTCCACTCTCTCTACGGCCACAATTTTTTTTCTCCATAATTCACTGAAAATTTAGAGTGATGTTTTTCTAACACTTACTAGATGCCTTTGGAGGAGCCTTGAGTGCTCGAGTGTTTGTGAAAAATAAAGTAACAAAGAATGTATGAAGCAAGAAATCCTATTTTAGTCGTGATAGCAAACCAAAACTTTTTTAGACCATTATTTAAATAAGCAGAATTTTTAGTGCATAGTACACTGTACTTCCATCACAAACCATACGCATGAGCAAATATAACATAGTTTCATCGTAATTCAAGTCATATTTTCACTTTGTAATATTCATGATAGACTTCGCACCAGAAAAAAATACTGATGAAAATACGAGTAGCGTACATTATCAAACGACAAATTTTCAGACGACATCATTCTATTGCCCAAAAAAACCTTATTTGTTGGCATCAGAGAAAAATACGAAAATATTGGTTTGATTAATAAACAATGCGATGGCAATTTCCTTTCGAGGCATACGGCATTTGGCAAACACACGAGCCAAACGTGTGCAAATAAAGGGTAGCTCGTGCCTGTACGAGATTTCGTTTGTCGAATTGTATTTCACTGTTTTCTTCTCCGTATTTTCTGAATATTTTCACCATATTTGTATGAATAATCGTTATTTATCGTAAATTAAAATATTTATGATTTTTGTGCATGAAACAGGCACCTAATTAACTTTAAATGTTCGTAATATTAGACCAATTTTAATTTTTACTTCTTGTAAAAACCTTCTATAGAGTTTTTCGTTGTTAGAATAAGCCTTAACGAGCAGTTGTTCTCAAAAGCTTTCGCCTAATCACTTGTGTGAATGCAGCTCATCAGTGACTAAATAGTCATTTTCCATTCTGTGCGTGAATTTATCTGTTAGTGTAAATTGAGATTTCAATTTAAAAAAATCTAGCTTGTTTTAATAATAGCTAGAGCATTAAAGGAGTATTTGTATTTTTTGGTTCACAGTATTTTATCTCGCGCTGAACACTTGAAAGAACGAGTTTGCCTGTACTTTTTCCGGTCTTTTAACATGTAGAATAATAACGACACTGCAGTGCAAACACTTTAATAATCTAGCCACGGGCGACTATGATTTCAATTGAAGCATTTCCACGTAATAGATTAACAAGTAAACCAATAATTAAAAGTGTGTTTGGGTGTCTACCCTATTACATGCAAATGGTATTTAAAATAGATATTTAACAGCAATTATAACAGCATAAATGTGTGCACATACATACTCATATTTAACATTTTAAATTTAAGAAAACATTTCTGCAGGGAAATATTTTAGTTTTTTTTTGTGCTACAATGTGTAATCTGAAGGCTTTCAACGCTTCCCAAATTTTCTCGAACAACTATTGTGATTTTTGCCCTTCACGTCTAGTACGTCATCAGCATTTGAAAGATCTTCTTCTTCTTCTCCCCTCTCACACACCACAAAGTACTAGAAAAATATTCCCCTTAAGAGCATAGAAGCAAGGACTACAGAACACTTCATTTGGTAGATCTATGATATGAAAGAACATCTCCTATGTTCGCTCGAATGCATGAGTTATTCCAGCCATTCCTACCTAACACGAGACATGGCTTGATTCTTACTCTGATGCATCACCAGTTGATGCAAAGTGTGTCAATTCTATGCACACATTGATGCACATAATTTATGCATCAATAATAACTTCCATGTACTGAATTGAAACTCGGAGAATATTATTTTTAAAACACCGGTCGTTATGCAGTGTTTGTATTTCACACCTAAATTTCATAACTATAGGATATTAATTTAGTTTCAAGAATACCTGATACGTAAAATCTTGTGCCGCTATTTAATCTAACATGAATGCACAGCAAGTTACAATTTTAAAAATATCATCGTTGTACACTTCTTCACCCGAGTCTGTCAAACATGTTTATCTGTTAAAATTATTGCTTTTAAAAATGTCAAGAATGGGGTTGTTAACTTAATGTAGTGACATGAGTCTATAAATCTACTATACAAAATCTGAATTTCAAAGATCTCTTGAAGAAATTCTGTACGACAAAAAGGAATATGACAGAAAATCTAAATTTTGCGTAATCTTTTTAGAACACATAAATTTCTAAGTAAAAAATATCTCTTTCTTTCTTTAACATCATACAAGTATATCACACTGTAATCTTTCACAGCTCTGTTCAAGCAAAGAATTTTTGCGTTCTTCAAAGAGTCAATCTTTTAGCAGATGCCAATAAATGTTTGTGCTCCTGATGAATAATATTTGGTTCCAGTGTTTTCGCCTCTATATTCATGTTATATCTATAATACAATACGCGCTGATTCTGTGATTAATTTACGCGTGAGGCCCTGAAGATCTCTGGAGTTGTTGTGGTTGTGGAGGACAAATGATGGCAAACACTCAAAACCAAGGCCAGGCTCCATTGAAACTCCCTGTAATTCCGTCCTATTTTCTCCCTCTTCCACGTAAACGCAAGAGAATAAGAAAACACTGCCCTGCTATATGTAAAGAACTTAGTACAGAAAACTTTGCCCTACAACGAGCAGCTTTTTATCATTCTTAATACATAGGAATTTAACTAAAGCTCGAAAATTTCCCAAGTTTTAATAGCACGAAAACTCTGGAACCAATTGAGGGAAAAAGTCGATATTTCAGCGCAGTTTCGAGGAGCTTGTATTTCTGGGGTGGTTTGTTTTTCCTTGACATGTTGCACAGCAGGACACCGTGCAGCTTTGAAAGTCAGTTCCCTGACCAGACACTTAATCTCAATGTTTGAAGTTGCATCTCAGAGGATGCAATGTTCATACCGTTTTTCAATATCTTTTTTGCTGCTCGCTGTTGACAACGGAAGAGGAATTTAATAAAAGAAGTTCTGTCGATGCTGGAAAAAACCATTGCTGAAAACAAAACGATCCAGGGTTGGATGCACTGAAGGAAGTCCTCATGAATTCATCTCACACAGACAGTAAATACGAGTTCAACCCTCGAATGGAAACGTGTCATGGTTTATAAAAAGACTGTTTCAGTAAGAAATCAATCTATTAGAATGCAAACAATTATGCTTCATAATTACAATACAATAGATTTTGAACCACCTCTAAAATAGAATTTGACTACTAAATTTTGAATTATAATTATTGAATGACCCATGCATTTATATGAATGAAATTAATTGTAACGTACTTGATGAATTAGGACATGAATCACGATCAACATATTTCTTTAGTGTCAATGATTTTACACTTGTTTATAATTAAGACTTTTTAATTGATAACAGATCAGTAAAATTTGAATATTGAGACAATGATCACTGGCTGAATTTCTGTTGTGTTTTTATGACAACTTTTGATCAAGAGAACTCGTTCTGCTGACAGCGTCAACTTCAAATCAAGTTCAATTGACTTAGTTGAACGAATCCCTCTGCACACAGGCCAAGATCGTACGATGGACTCAAGCTTCACAGTTGGGCCTTAGCACAAAGTTAAGAAGTCTACTTTTCTGTATTCAACATACTCCTATGATTTAGCGACTGCTATCTATATAAAGTGGAAAATTCTAGAGAATATTATTACTCTACGAATGAGAGCATTCATGTTTCCGTCACGGTCAAGTTATTTTCGTAACCAGTTCGCATTGTTTTGAAGCAGTCGCTTCTGATCACAAGAATGAAACTTTTGATATGCGTTTCAGCATTCATGGACGTTGCTCAGAAAAACATCAACAAAATAGTAACCTGAAAAATAAAGTTGCTTGAGAGTGCGCTGTAGGAACAAATTCTTGATTTCAACATTGGAAAATTGGTTTTCTCGTAACCTTCCTTGTATTATATTGCATGAAAAAAAGTCGAAAGATCAAAACTGCTCTTCGTGTAACCCAGATACGCTGCAATTGGCAGCCACCAAACAACTCGGTCTTCCAGTGTGCCTCGTATGTCCAATGATAGAAGACGGCTCGATACTTGAGAATCAACTTCTCAAATTCGTAATTACTCCTTGATGCCTGGAAGCTGCTTAATCTGATGAGTTGCAAAGATTTGAAGAAATTAAAATGAATATGTAGTTTTGAAATTTTTCTTTTAAATCCCTTTCTTAAATCTACATATTTAAGAAATTAATACATGTCGGAGCTCAAAAATTCTTTTTCTCCTCGCTTAACAATAGTGCAATAAATATTTCAGTAAGCGAAAAGCTTCTTTAAAACGGTATATTTTGCACAGAATTCGATGTTTTTTCTATTTATTCGAGCATACATCGGACATAAGAAATCATGAACGTTTACACACGATAGATACGGGTCAAACACCATGGCTTAAAAACTGTGACGAAGGTTTCATACCTTAGATTTATACTTCTAATTGAATACGTAAGCAATAAAACCGATTACCAAAAACTCGTTGCAGCAAGACTGACCATAACAGTAATTGGACGAGCAATACTGAATGCGAACGCGCTACATCTAACGAGACCCAATTTCTCGGAAACAAGTTATTTCCGTTGTCAGGACTGCTGCCTTAGGATTACTGAGATGTCTTTAGCTTTGTTGTGTCTTGTGCCGGTGACATTGTTTAGCCTTCTTCCATTGTTTTTTAAACCTTTGTAGTGTCTGATACATGCTACATTGTTTAGCCTTCTTCCATTGATTTTTAAACCTTTGTAGTGTCTGATACATGCTACATTGTTTAGCCTTCTTCCATTGCTTTTTTAACCTTTGTAGTGTCTGATACATGCTACATTGTTTAGCCTTCTTCCATTGTTTTTTTAACCTTTGTATTGTCTGATACATGCTATATGAGGCTCTTTTTATTACCTCCTTAACCTGTGTTGACTCCCAGAACTGACACTGGTTCACCTTCGTCTACAGCAGTCTCAGATTACACTGCCGTTTGATTTGTTGTCTTCTCTCATTGTCTTGGAAGCTTTGTTGTGTTTTACACTAAGCACAAACTTAATTTGTGTTCTTTATCTTAATTCTTAACAACTCATCTAATTATGGAAGTCACTCTTTTTGGGAATCGTCATTTTTGCTCCCTCCGTTTTGTTGAGCTTCTAAACTCGTTATTGGTCTTTCAAGCCGCTAAATTAACTCTCCACAAACTGATTTTCGTTTGCCTTGGAAAACGAAATTAGCTTCAAAGTTCATACCTCTGCATTCCCGTTTACCCTATTTATTCATTTATTTGCTTCTTTAGTCCCTGAATTCAGATTTTAAAAACTTATTTTCGCTGTTAGCAGCTTGCAGAATACACTCTGCATTTCAATTTCTCCTGCTACTAGTACAGATGAATAATAAGCGGTGCTCGCCTGTGACATTATGCAATAAACTCTTATTTTCAGATGAACTGTTTTTACTAATACGATAATCTTTTGCTTGACAGAAATGGTTTCCAGATGCTCCCAAATTCTAATTTTTTTCTCACTCTCAATGGATTCGCCTTGTAATTTATTCCTATTTTAAAAATGCTTACCATGTATGATTCTCTAGCTAACTAAACTGAACAAGCTTTTTTATTCTCATGACATGCATGTACTATATAATAAAGATATACGGGAGTTTGAACGAGCATACTATTTCTATACACACACAACAAATTAAATCTCTGCACTTTCTATTCTCTCCTTGACTTTGACTTGTCACTTCCACTTGGACTTAAAATAACACCATTGCTCATAATAGAAAAACACTGCAATTTTTGTTTCTCCCAAAATTAGCTGATGATTATCAAACGACATCTGCATCTGACGTCCAAAAACATTGTAATGACACTTATATTTAATGATGAAAAGGAAATTGTCTGGTATGAATGATGGGAAAGTAAAAAATCAATTCTTCTGAAACAAGAAATATTCAAAATAATATCAAATTGATGGGTTCAAAGATTTTCGGAGACATAAATCCTTTTAGTCAGTATTTTTCTTGAATTCTGCTCAGACTTGGTTCCCAGAAGTCATGATTTTATTAAAAAGGAAAGTGATTACATGATAGCCCGCAAAAAATCCTGATCTGTATAGCTAATTCCAACGTTATTTTAAGTGGAAGAAATTGATTTGCTGCATGATGTACAGCATATACTGTGAATTAATTACTGTAATTATTTTTCAAACTGAGCCTCCAACTGAGTGGCCCTTGAGAGGCTGGAACGCTGCTCAGCGTATTTACTGAAATTAGACCAAGGATAGAAAATTTTCTTTTACGATATCAGCCACACTTTAATGATTACGACAGAACCTACACTTCCTTGGTATTCAGCAAAAACTTTGCTCTTCATGAGGGATAAAATTAAAAAAACTCAGTGGATTGATGCCTGAGCATGAAGGAGGTCATATTCTCTTACACTAAAACAACTCTCTAATTCTTATTAAATTACACTTTTGGTTCAAATTGCACTCGTGATTAGAGCACCGCGTTTGATAAATGTGTTGTGGACTCCACACATCACGATACAGATTATCACTAGTTCTTACATCACTTCCATGTAATAAACTTAAGTGCTCGCCTTCACTCTTCCTCGACGAAGATAAATAAGAACATGTGTCCGTCAGCAGTAACTGAGGTGCACGTGATGGCCGCAGCAGCTGCCTCACTACAAACAGGGGCGCTTGCTTTACAAGGCATTTCCAGCGGCACGTACATTCCACTTATCATTCTGCTCGTCCATGACGACTTCCACAAGATAGAATTTCTGGAAAAGTTAAATATATGGAAAAGCTCGAATAAACAACAATTCTAGACAAAAATCATGCACAACGACGAGAATTTTGAAAACTGATAAATGACACATTCAGTTATTACCTAGTGCAATCTCTGCACACATCAGTCAACTTAATTGCAAGATTTGGTCATATTTAGCACTTAACGCCGCTGTTTTACATTAATTTTAATTGCAAAAATGACTTCAAAAGCACAGTATTAAAAATACTGGATGAAAACATTAAGTTTAATACTTTTGTACGTCATCATGTTAGCTTTAACGACGTATAAAATAATTGTTTCTTTGCAAAAATAGCAGTTGTTGTTGACGAACGAATTTAAAAGCGCTTGAACATATTATGTGTGGTGTTACCTGTTTTGTGCAGTATTTTAGACATTTCTCTTGATCTTCCATAATCTTTGAAATCTCAAGGATTTAGTCGTTTTGAAAAGTATTGCACTCGTTAAAACATTTTTAAAGTCCGTGTTCGTTGAACTCCGAAGAAAATGAATTTAACAGTTGCTTTTTACAAACCTCACAAATAGAATTGTGAAAGCAGAACGATGCAGAATGACCTGCCAAGCAATAACTCTCTGCCCTCAACACTGAAAGTTTAAAGTTACGACTGCAGTGAATTATCAATACGGCATTTTAGAGCTGCCGAGGCTTCGCGGCGGAACAGCGTTCAAGGTCTTGCGAAGAACATCTGAAGACGATGCGTCTTGCAACATTTGCTACATTGTGAAAAGTCACTTGCACGCTTAACAAGCAACTGCAAGTGTCGTTTCAAAATCTTTGGCGAGTTAGCGTTCAAGAAGGCACCTAAACAAAGAATTGCTTATTTTTAACGTCAAAACTTACTAAATCCCATCCTACGGTAATAGAAGATTAAATTTACATGCTTAGGTGCGTTCTTTAAAAGCATGCCATTCGTTTTCGAAAAAAGAACATACAAATTTATTTGAATGTGGTGCTCTGCCAGAAGTTGAATGTTGGGGTATCTGGTGCGTGGTCACACTCGTTAATTCTGGAATTGAAATGAATTAATAATCCATCAGGACAGATCATTCACACAACTTCTTTTATATCAAATCATTCAGAAATAGCGGCTGATATTATTGAACATATGCAAAACATTGAGCCGTCTATGAAATATTCGCATTTCAACAAGCTGAAACCATTATGCTATTTTATTTGTTATGAATTCAGTGATCTGCTTCCAATATTACCATGCAAGGTAATGTTCTAACTGATGATAATACTGAGTATTTTAGAAAAAAATATTCCAATAATCATGAATACATTCGAAAATACTATGACCATTTCAAAAATTGAAGCATAAACAAAGCAAATAGCCTAACATCATTAACCAGTTCATATATTTCTATTCATAACATACGCACGTACAGTGTATGCTGGCATTTCTACCAGATCAATTGAGTTTCTGCCTTTACTTAAGCTCATTCACATACGTCAAAATATTCATATTAGCAAGAATACACTGCTCAGTTAGGTGCATAAGTATACTGCTTAGTTAGGTGCGTAAATACAATGCTCAGTTAGGTGCATAAGTATACTGCTTAGTTTCCATTCTCCCGATAAACCAAAATTTGATTGTCGGGTGCGCACTTCACACAGAGATTGTGATGTACTCTTGTACAATGACATGTATTGTATGGACTAAATTAATCAGAGCTTTTCGCATCCTCAACATTGGTCAGTCCTAATCTTAAAAACGACTTCATGTGTAAACTAATTACAAAAATATAGCTCTGTTGTGAAGACACAGTAACTCACTATTCCACTGTTCACGTATTCATACTTCAAGACAATTAAAATTGTTGAAAACCTATTTTGCTCAATTGGGACAAAAGAAAACCATAGGGAAATAAGAATCATTCATATAAAAAGTACATTATATTATTTCAGTTGAAACTTACTAACCTCAGAAAAACACGAAAATTATCTGTTTTATAATTACTGAAAATTATTTCTATTGTTTATTCAAAAACGCAAGCTGAGGCCTTCAAATTCAGTTCAACAAATAAATTTTCATTTTAATAATTTGAGAATTAAAAGTTTGGCTTGAAGCTCCAAGAACAAGCCTGGCTATTTCAGTATTAAATTGAGATGAAGCCACAGAACGTTAGTTGATTATGCCCTAATAAATACATGAGAAGGGCTTTCTTATACGGACTATGATTTCATAAATTTACTTCATCCAATATAATTCAAGCAAAGAGAAATCTTAGATTTCTTAGAAATTACAGTCATTTACATATATCAGAGTTTGTATATAATTGGCACATTTAAGACGGAAACAACAGACTAAAACAACTTAACTAGCATTAATACAGACCGGAAAGATAAATATATTATACATTGCCGCCGGAATTAGCAAAATTATTTATATCCATGAACAATATTAAAATTCAATATTAATTTGCAACAAACATGAGCATCAAAGTTTTAAATACATCCTGTTTATTATTTACAACATCATTGAGTTTTCACTGTAGAGGCGCAAGGACGAGGAATTATTACGATTGCAACTTATTTTATCCTTAATCATTAAACTTGCTAAAATATTATAGCTCCTACTGTGTCAGAAATAGTATCAGAAATGCAGTCATATCATAAATGTTTCTTATTGTTAATGGGTTCAATTAAACGTCTGCATTTGATCTGAGTGTTTTTTCTGGTTCGTCTGTTCGTTGTTTCAATTTGTGATCGAAGCAGTACTATAAAGGCGATATACATGCAGTATGCATATTTTCATCGAAGATTCTTTGTAGATAAATACGTGTAGGTCAAAATAGTTTTTAAATTGTATACATGCTTAGCTTTCTTCCTCTTGATTGAGTAGGTTTTAGAGTAACAGCTGTATCAGTCCCAGAGCACATCATACTTGAGAACATTGATGGAACTCGCTGCTTAATTGCGTTCATTTTATTCTAATATTTTGTCCATAATTGAACACCACGTAAAATTTGCATTTAGTTGCTAGTTCCTTAATAGGAATTCGTATCATCTTTCGTAAAAGGATTATCATGATAAGTGATAGGTATTCATGATAAATATATTTTTAAAACGTGACATGATTTGGATTAACTCTACGGAGTTTGCACCTGATATTTTACTATCTCCGTCATGACAATAATAATCTATATTTGTAGTATGTTCATACCACCAGGTCACACAGATCACCGACCGAGTCAGCACAGCCCGAAATTTTTTATCAACTAGGATGTTCAAACAGCATTTTCATACTCCTTTCATTTAAATATACGTCATTCGAATGAAGATTATTGAATACGATCGATTTATTCTAAAAAAATCAGACTATTTTATAAAAAATTTGGAGCATTAAAGTCACTGAGAGTTTTGACAACTAAATGTCCTTTTAGCAGTTGAAGTGAAAATGAATCAATTGCAAGTTGTACTGAAATTTAGTGTCCGTAGCTCATGCCTCACGTGAACCTGAGTTTTGTTTGAATATTCCAAGTTTTTGCCTCTATTCTGTGTGTCCAGCAGCTTGAAGAGCGATTGTATGCATGCTCCATACACCATGGCTTGTAAACGTGTCATCGTAGTTTGCTTCTTTTATTTATTCCATATTTTGAATCATTTTATTTTACTCAAGTGTAAGCAGCGAATACAAAAGTTAATTCGTAATTTCAGTTATAATGAGACCAATCAAATAACATTAATTACTCTACAGGAATATCAAAGCCTAAAATATGATCATGATATCAGTATTCAATTACAGTCATAAGCACCATGCTGTGTTTAGAATGATTTGTACTCCAGTTTTTTATTTTCATTCAGTAAAGTAATGAAGTCATGAGCAAAACTGATTATTATTTATCATAATACACCAGAGCAGCTGCCAGCAAAGCTTGGTTAGAAAAGGAGAGTCTAAATCAACATTATCATTAAAAGCCTAAAAGCTCTACTTGTGAGTAGCTTGCTGTTTGGCTGAATTATAGAGCGCCAAAAAATGTACAAGATAAACAGAAGTGAATATAAGTTTTCCTTGTGAAAAAGCCACAACAAATAAACATGAAGCTCACAGCACCAAGTAATGATGTAGAGAAGATAGTGAACTACCACAGTCTCCTGTACATGTTTTTTTATTACTGATGCTTGCATGCGAGTGACGTTGCAGGAGTTCTAGAGCAAGTTTCTTTAATACTCGTAAATGAACCTATTTGTTTGAGCCGTGACCGTTGATTCTGCATTTCATGTCATTTCAAATGGAACATATGCTGCCTTTTATTAGAGTCAATTTCAAGGAAATTAGCATTTGTCTTGTTATATTTTGTGGTACCGCGTCTTGTTGCTTGGAAAGAATAGGTTTCATCAAAAGTAATACCAGTTATAAATCACCAGCTTGGTCGACTGGTATCACCAGCTTGGTAGACTGGTGAGCGAATCTGTTTGCGAGTGGAAAGACCCGGGTTCGAATCCCGCTGCCGACATGGTTGACGCGGCTAGAAATACGGCATGCGATTTGGGTAAACAACCGAATAATTATCGAAGTAATTATCCGACCCAAGAATGGGCCAGAAGGTTCGTTCCTATAGCCTCATTCTATTCTATTCTATTTATAAGGTCATCTCAAGCAAACATGTGAGACATCTTTACAGTTGAATCTTTGATAACTGTCATCAAATTCGTAAGGAACATTTTGGCGTATTTGTTAATGCATGGTTTTTGAATGCTAAACAATATTCTAGTTAAATATTTAATTAAATAGGCCTGTGCGATACCATACGTGGGTAGTTCACCTTTCTTTGGGACATAAACCAGGGTTGTAAGCTCATAGAGTATGAGGACTTTTCAGTTCTATTGCTTCCTAGCATATTGCATACTCTGTGAAGCTAAAATATAAATCGGTTAGTGTGAGGATTTAATAATAAGCTATCGAACACCATTTTCCAGTATTTTCGTTTTCTATACGTAGCTCTTACATGTTCCATCATCTACAGGAAAATAGAACTTCACTGAGAAGTAAACTTGGTTTTCCAGGATCAACAAATTGTTGCAGGGGCTCATCTTATCACTGCATAGAGTCGTAGATCCATGTTCAATTTCGAAAATACAGCCCCAGATCATCACGCTGCCTCCCGGCGCTTGGCTGAGGCGATAGTCTACGATTGATCCATTGCTTCGTGATGTTCCTGCCGCACTCTGATGCGCACATTGTTTTAAAAGGATGTAAGCCTCGATTTATTGAACCACATGACGCGTTTCCTGTCGTCAACAATTTAGATTCGATCCCCCCTGGAAAACTGAAGCCATTTTTTCCGTTTGCTACAGAAACAAGTAGTTTCTTGATCAGGGTGCATCTGCGCACAAGCTGGTTTTCAGCTCAGAAACAAACAAAATAAACCAGCAAATTTCTTTCCGATATAGTATACAGAACATATAATTCCATCGGATTTACAATTCGCAATGCTACCATCTAAAGACAAGTGATGACTGTTTTTGTCCTACATTGTGACTTAAAGTAAAAGCTCGTTGAAGCGCCAGATAGGATTGATGATGAGGAATATTTAGCCAAGTTTCCTGCGTCATAGGCAGGAGAAAATCAAGTGTTGCGTGGAGACTGGATCCAGGGACCTAATAATCACTAGCACAAGCTGCGTAATACTTGATCACTGTGGTAACAGGCGACACTGGCACGATGTATAGTCCTCAAATTAATCGTTTTGTAACTGTGACAGCACTTACTGGTTAATTGCTGCGTCAACCATCGTCGATTTTTCTTGAACCGGAGTGTCAGAAAGTGTCTGTCTTTCTCATTAAAAGTTTGATGTCTGCCACATCTGCTACGAGAAGAACTGACTTAACTATCTGGTTGCCAGTCTGCAATCGTTCTCTGAACATAGTTCTCATGCCCATTCAAATTACTGTAAGGACTCAACTCGTTGATTTGCCAATTTGAAGAAAGTCGATAATGCGTCTTATATCACATGGCATAATTTCTATTCCAAGCGTCTTCATTCTTGCAGCTTGCATGAATATTATAACGCCGCTACCCACTTTACAGAATCGGAAAATTTTGCACATGAAAAATAATTCTAGGACGTTTGAATGCTTAGGCTGGAGTAGTCAGAGCTCGACGTGTGAAATTGGACACCGTTGAAGTGTTTGTGTGCCAGCAGCTCTGGAGAGCGTGACTCAGGCGCAGACTGTCGTATTGCACGTGCAAAATGATCTGCAAAACTGGACTGTATTGAAAACACTGTAACTGGAACATTGGAAAACAGTACTGGAAAAAAACTTTAATAAGATTTGGATCCGTCAATCAGTCTCGAGCATAGAAATCTTCCCTCGAGGCTGAAGGATTTTTATTTAAAATGGTCTATGTATGGAGTAATGTATGATCTATGTATGGAGTAATGTATGGTCTATGTATGGAGTAATGTATGATCTATGTATGAGGTAATTTTTGATCTATGTATAGAGTAATGTATGATCAATGTATGAAGTAATGTATGATCTAAGTATGGAATAACGTACAGTAGTAAATGGCTACAGCAAATGACGTATATATTTTTTCAAATGTATTCACGCTGACAGTAGCGACTGATGTTGGTTTCGAAAATGTGAAGCCATGTAAAAACTTCTCCTGCTTCTCCTTTAGAATGGAAAAGTCGTAGAAGCATCCAGGCATGGCTTTAACTACACAGCTAGACGTCAGGAGCGAGAGAAGTGATAAGCCTCTCCTTTTGTGAGTGATTTAATTACCCTGCCAAACGATATACTTATTTGAAAGAAAATCCAATGGTGTGTCCTTATGTATTTCTGGAAGAAAATTCAAATGTCATAGAACAAGTGTATGAAAAACGTAAAAGAATGAAAGCTGTAAGTTAGTATCAGGAATATGTATAATGCCACGATGGGGCGCAAGTTTAGAGAATGGATGAAATAGACTAATTTTTATCCCTAATATAGAATAAAAAAAATGTGCAAACTTAAAATGGTTCTACAATGTTTTAAAAGAGGGTAACCAAAATAAAACAGTGCATGAAGAAATAATTTTCGAGAATGAAATAAATTCATAGAATCTATGCTCTCGATAATTACTAAAGGAATGCTACTTAATAGACGCAGTTCAGTGTCCTCAACTAACGGAAATAAAAGTGGATGAGTTTGTTGTATTGTCAGGGGTTGTAGAAATACAAAACACATTACTCTTATTTGTAGCTAGTAAACGTAGTGTCAAATATCGCACTGTAAGAAAATTATCGTAAAACCCATATAAGTCACACAGAGAAAGCATTTAAATAGTGCAGTGAAATAGTCAACATGAAAAAAAGCAAAGCTTGAACTAAAAACTCAAAATTTGTTGAACTAAAAAATAAAAAATTAAAAATATGCCCAATGCATTCAATATATTAATTACTGTTTAGATCTAGACATAAATTAGTGTTCACTGACGCTGAAATTAAATAATGAAAAACTTGTGTTCATGAAGTTGCCTAGCTCTCTTTTGTAAAGTGAAAACGGCTCGGCAAAGAGCTTTCACTGATTGGAAATAACACTTGACACTCGCAAAATATCCGTCATAAACCATTTTTTCTCGTCCAGCTTCCTGGAAACTTCTTCTTGACTGCAACATCAATTGCTTCATTAACTTGTTTACGTCTGATCGATTTACCGATGAATTGCACTGTCGAAGAATATATGAATCGTTATTTTTAGCATAGAATTATTCAGGCACATAAATCATTTCATGTTTTCGCAGTTTGGATTGCAAGTAAACAATATGTTGTTGAGGTATTGCACTCTTCAATGATACACTGCGTGAGAAATAATTAAGTGTTTAACTTTTTGAAGGCAAGCACAGCTAAGAAAAAGAATGCCCAGCTTTCCGTCTATCTAACAATTTTGAGATCAAAGTTCAATTATTTTCGCTCTTGGTAATAGAGTAAGGTGTTCAAGCTGCTTCGTGGAGAACATTATTTTAATAGACTCAATTCCATTACAGACAGTTCCGAAGTACAGGATCTGGTAACAGTAGCAGAGAAGTTTAACATGCAAACCAGAAAAGCAGGCAAGAAAATAACGCACAAATTGGCGCTTCACACTTAAAGTGTACAGTAACATTTCTAAAACTTGTTACTCACCTGGTGTCTATTCTAGCAGACGAAACATGGCTCAAATCCCCAGTTATTGGGGCGTCTCCATTGTTTTCCCGAACCTCCCCGTTGGTAGCAGCCTCCTCCCCAATAGTGGTTAGTTGTATGACCTCCTCATGCACCTTCTTATTGTCCCGACAAGTGACGCTGTTCACAAAGGAGCTTTCCGTTGCTTGCTGATGCGGCAAAACTTCACCAACGGTGATATTGTTTTCTGTTCTTTCCGATCTGTACAGAGAACGTCGACCAGCCTGTCGATCCAGCCCCTTGAAGCATGGAAGAACCAACTGGAATTCCTTCCTGAAGTTTTCGTTCAGCCAAGCGTAGAGAAAGGGATTGTAGCACGTCGAAGACATTGCAACGATGTGCGTTATAAAGAAACAAATATTGTAGTAAATCCAAGTACTCGCCATAGCGTTATAATCACCTATCAAGTGGATGGTGTTGAAAGGCAGCCAGCATCCACCAAAAATAGTCACCATTGCTATCAACATCCTGTTGGTTCTCCTCTTCTTCTCGCGATCAGATTCTTCTTTTTGTGACCCCCTAGAGCCAGGTTTAATTCTAATTCTTTCGTTCATTCGAATAGAGATCATGACGTAGCAGAAAAGAATAATAATGAACGGCACAACAAACTGCATGATAGCTGTAAATGAACTGAACATTCGTCTCATGAATTCAGTGGGCCAAAATTCTTCACAGTACTGTACTCCCTCATACAATTCTTGGTTGACATAGTAGGCGTAAGGCAACGTTGAGGATATAGAGAAAAGCCAAATGCTGATGATGATGGTGTAGCAAACCATCAACTGAAGTTTTGGTCTGAACGGATGTATGATGACGAAGTACCTATCTACTGCGATGGATGTGAGAGTCAGGGTTGACACGTAAACACTAGTACCTTGTGTAACTGGTACCAACTTGCACAATACTTTCCCAAAGATCCATCGTTCCATAGAAAAGTAAAGCGGAGTGAAGGGCACCGCTAATACACACAGAAGAATGTCTGCAAGCGCAAGATTAGCTATAAAATAGTTTGTCACTGTCTGCATATGCTTGTTCTTGAAGACAACATAGCAGACCAAGCAGTTGCCGAATATTCCCAGTAGAAAAATGAGAAGATATCCTGTGAAGAAAAGGGCCTGAACAGAAACGTTTTTCATCAGGTCGTACGAAACTGAACCGTTCACTAAGCCGAAGTGGTCGGAATCAGTTGCGTCGAACAATGCCGACTCGTTTACATCGAGGGATGAGTTCATATCCATAATGAATGAATTGTTTTCATTCACCCACTGATAATCAGCAACACCAACACTCTACAAGAACATGAATAGTTCATTTTTGAAATGAGAGAGCTATTCTCTTTTCGCTTATTTGGATCAGTGTTACCCGAGTCCCGTCTGTAGTGCTGACATCGCAACCATCGCTGCACCTTCCTGCGACCCTCACCAAATAAATATATTATAGTTCGCAGTACAAAGAGAATGACTGAAAGGCACGAACATGGTTCTCACACATTTTTCCTCCCGGTAGGAAAATTGCGCTCAATGTAGTCAAAGACCTTGCGGGAAATTGATTTTTATTGCAAATTTGTTCCTTATAATTTTAATATTCACTGTGTTTCTTTCATGGCCAGGTCTCACAAATATTTTTATTTTCCAGTCGTGTGACTATTTACGGCATGGGTAGCAACCCAAGAATGGACCAAACGACTCGTTTTTATTGCCTTATTCTATTCTACTCTCACTGCGTCCTGAAAAAGTTCTTAGAAATATTGCAGAATATTTCAGCGGTGATTCCTTGAGTAATGTACGTTAAGAATATAGGAAAACAAGTAAAGTTCATAAAGATGTTCTATTCGTTTCTTCATACATCAGAAAGTGCTCCCCATTCAAGTTCAGTCCACAATTTGAAACTGACACAAATGCTCTGCGCTATGACAACTGCATGGAGAATCCATAATTTTTCAGAGTCCTTTAAAAGCTTATTAGCTGCTTTATCAAATAAAAAGTTTGCTTATTTGGACTCAAAGAAAGATTGCTGCTGAATAATTATGCAAGCAGCTTACTCGGTACATAACATTTGTTTCTTTTCCTCCACACTGGACTTGAGGAAACTCTACGGATCAACTACGCCACAATCTGTAGCGCGTGTGAAACGAGCTGGCAAGACAAGCACGCACATCACACCGTGCTGTCCAAACTGCTACTGAAGTCTCGCATCCTAAGTCAGAGTTCTGAAAGATATACAATATATCACAGCTTAGGATGGCCTTCTAATGACCGAATTTTTTTAATGTTCAATTTGTAGCGTCCCGAGGTCTAAATTTGTGCCTTTGGGTGTAGAAACAAGACATGGAAAGTTAAAAAGCAACTTGTCAATTATTCCACTAACGCTGGCCTATTCAAATATTTCGAATAGCTCTCTGGCGAGCGCAGTTCAAATAATTGTCTGATCGTTTTAATCATTCCGATGCAGTTTTACTATCAAAAACGAACGTTTGAGATCCTCGGACCCTTTGAGCATTATAAAAAATAAATAAAAACCAACTCAATCAAGCTGGAAGCATTCTCTTATTGGAAGCAGCATGCGAAGTGCAATAATTCATCTTCCATTCTGTTAATTCACTCCATTATTATTCACTTGCTCTATAAAAATGATGATTGTGAGTTTAGGATTTTTAATCGTAATAATGATAGAACATCCAGTCCCAATAAATATATATAGAATATATGTAAAAATGTATTCAAAAAATATGTATAGAGCAACAAAATCTACGCAATACCACCATTAGAAATAATTAGTACTTAAAATTATCATTTTCAAACTTCACCATCTCCTTGATACCAATAAGATATTTTGCAGAAAATTTTATTCAACTAAAGGAATTGATATTAATTTTATATAAAACATCATCACCTAACGTGACCTAAAATAGATAGAAAGCTATTTGCTTATTTGAATACAACTTTCCAAAGCAATGAAACACATCCAGCGTTTCATAAAACTACCTTTTTTACTTCATAAAAACTACATTAACACCACACATTCGCATGATAAGGGAGGCGTTCATCCAATAGTAAGAAAACTTTATTAATGTTAATTTGAATCCTTTACTTACAAGCATATAAGAGTCTAACTAACTGTTCCGATGTATTTATTTACAAGCATATAAGAGTCTAACTGTTCCGATGTTTAAGCGTCATAGGATACTTCACCTCCTCAGACTGGACACTGACGTTTTAAAAGAGTTAATCTACAGCCAAAAATATTTAAATTCGTTCTGTATATACAAAAAATATCACAATTTAAATTTGCTTGTGTGATTTCTAGCAAAACAATGATCCTAAAAACAGCATGCACCCTCATACTTCACCCTCATACTTCATCCTCATACTTCATCCTCATACTTCACCCTCATACTTCACCCTCATACTTTACCCTCATACTTTACCCTCATACTTCACCCTCATACTTTACCCTCATACTTCACCCTCATACTTTACCCTCATACTTCATCCTCATACTTCACCCTCATACTTCACCCTCATACTTTACCCTCATACTTCATCCTCATACTTCACCCTCATACTTCATCCTCATACTTCACCTTCATACTTCATCCTCATACTTCACCCTCATTCTTAACCCTCATACTTCACTCTCATACTTCCCCCTGATTCGCTGAATAGCTAAAGTTTTCTTCTCCTTCACTACTCATACTTGTATTGCTTTAACTTTTGACTCCTGCATTGCATTAATATTCTCTCTATACATTGGCTTTATGATTTTCTAAATATTTTGATTATGTTTAGTACTGTACCACATTGATGGCATTCATATTAGAAATTCAGATGGTTTTTCCATTTGTTACTCGTGGAGCAGCTTTTGCCAGAAGACTTGTTTACCTGTCTTTATGCCGTGTTTAGTCTGACTCTGTCCTTTAAGCACTGTTTCTGTCTCCTGTTTACTCTGTTTACGTCTTTTGTTTATGCAGTTTTTGTTTACTGCTTCTTATAAATAGAAGAAGAAAACTGAAAAGAGTTTTCGACTCGACGAGAAATTTTCACATCTCTCTGTATGTGTCTAGAAAAAATGTAAATTGTGACAAAGATTACCTTTGAAAAATTCATTTCTATGAGTAATTAACAAGTCCTTATTCCACTGGAAAAATTGTACAGCTCCGCCTTAACAAGCATCTCAAATAAATAAAAGTTTACCGAAATTGCACTACGATTCTGTATACTACTACAACACGCAATCAAAATTATTAATACACACAATGAATTTTTTAATCTTGAGCGCTCCGAGAAATAAGTTCCTGGCGTGGAAAAGAGAGGTATATTTCTATTGTCTTCAACGTGCTAATACTCGAGTAAACAAACTAATTCTCTCCTAATTGCAATGTTCTGCAAGTATCTTTTTTCTTCGAGCTAATTGAAACACGTGGGCAAAGTTCGCAGTTTTGTTTGTCTCAAACACGTGAGGAAACTCAAGCTCTGCTCGTGCTGGCAAAGTTACACGTGGAGACTCTCAACTTTCGCTCAAACTCTGAGGCTTGAACAAAGAAAGAATCCTGCGAGAAACAAAAGTTATTTTTAATTCGAGGGGCACACAGTCAACGCTCACTGACACAAAGCAACAGCTACCTCCACCTCAAAGCCCAAGATATTTTTTCCAATTAAAATACAAATTCCTAGAGTATTTCGGTATGTTGTACGAAAATACTGCCAGAAGTATTATAAAATTTAGATTTGGCTAAAGGGAAAGCTAAATAAAAATGTGCTCCAAGTTCATAGAGTGAAATAATTTTCTTAAATGGAGATAGTGCTCTTCCATTTGACCTTTATTCAGAAGAAAGATAGGTTATTTCAGCTACGGCATTGATATCACTACTGTTTGAAGGGCAGTTGTTTTCTCTGCGTATAATTATTCTTCAAATCGCCTCGTGGCAATAATGTAACTTCCTTTAATATATACAAATATTTATTAGTATTATATACGTATATGCAAACATATATTAATGTAAAGTTTTCTATAAGTGATAAATTTGTTCAACATTGTTCTTTTTGGTAATTTCACAGAAAGGATGCACAACAATAATAGATATTTTCCAGATCTCATTTTAGTTTACATTGATTCAGATGACACATTTTTTGAAGAAAGTCGCACAATTATTCTGGGAACACACAGTTCAAACGTAAAACTGCACAACAAATTCAAGCGCAGGAGCAGAATTTGTTATTTGGTGCGTGTTGTGCGCAGCGCGCCGCCACTTCAGAACCACGACCCTCATATCAAGGGTGTTTGTGCTCTTGCTTTTGTTCGTCTTCTTCAGGACACCAGAGCAAAAAGAAGAGCAACGCATGGTCAAGTTATGCATTAAGTAATGCAGCTTCGCACGGACTCGTGGTTCCTGTTTTGTGAGATTAAATGTTGGATTATTTTCATAAGTGCAGGAGTTGAATAATTTCGAGAATTTTGATAATATTTGTAGATTCATTGTACAGTTAATTTACACATTTCTTGAAATCAATCAACCTTTGTGTTCAACAGTTTCATAGAGTTAATAGTTTCATTATTTCATCGATTCAATTAATATAATGAATTCAGTCATTTAAAAACAACCAAATTGTGGTACATTTCAGTAATTACCGCTGTTAACTTTAGCCGTCGTCTAAAATGATTAACTAAGCAAAGGAATCGTTTAAAATGCACGTATAAACAAAGGAATCGTTTAAAATGCACGTATAAACAAAGGAATCGTTTAAAATGCACGTATAAACAAAGGAATCGTTTAAAATGCACGAATAAACAGAGGAATCGTTTAAAATGAGCGTATAATTTTCGATCGCAGGAGAAAGGAGTTTCACTGTAGCACATTTTTTAATGAAAGGATTGTTTTGTTCCTGCTGCAATGCTTCGCTAGAAAAAATCTTTAATAAAATTTTTCGCAACTTCATTCACTAGAGAGCCACTGCCAGAATAAACGCAATATTCATATTAGAAGAAGCCTAAAAGTACTAGCCAAACGTATCTGTTGTGAGAACATGAAGGAAAAACGCGTCCTGAGAACAGTTTTGCAAATTTATTCATTTTGAAATAAAATTTTAGAACAAAACTCATCCGCCATTCACTGAGAATAGCGCTACATCAGCAACTACTGTGAGAACAAATCCTTTGTTATTTCCGATCCTAAACCAGTAAAACTTTTGTTCTGAGCGACTCCATTGAGCAGAAACACCGCCTTCTCTACCAGTCCTGAGCAAACTTTGGCGAGTGGTTTTGTCAGCACACGATGTAGGCCGCCATTGCCCTGCGTGTGCATTCAGAGGACATCGCTGGACTCAAACTGTCGGACATTACGAGAGGATGTTGCAAATGAAGGGAACACGTTCCTCTGCACAGTGAACATGGGGCATGTGTATCTGGAGGGCAGTGAACATGGGGCACGTGTGTCTGGAGGGCAGTGAACATGGAGCACGTGTTTCTGGAGGGCAGTGAA
>VCRD01000461.1:207734-283948 GCA_006783055.1 Trinorchestia longiramus
ACATGGGGCACGTGTGTCTAGAGGGTAGTGAACATGGGGCACGCGTGTCTGGAGGGCAGTGAACATGGGGCACGTGTGTCTGGAGGGCAGTGAACATAGGGCATGTGTGTCAAGAGGGCAGTGAACATGAGACACACGTGTCTGGAGTACAGTGAACATGATTTAAATGTTTTTCATCAAAATTTGTTCCAAAAAACGTAAAAAATTTCCTAAGGGAACACCTTTTGCATTTTTTCAAAAAAATCAGAAATCTGAAATCAATAATTATAGGTCATAGTGCACCAGCTTAGCATGTATTGAGTAGGAATAAAAAAATGCAAGCAAATACTGCATTTTAATGAATAATTAACAAAAAATGAGATGCAACATTCTTCACAGGCTCCTATGACATATGGATAACATATCAGACAGAATTTGCAGCATTGGAGTCGTATTTTATTGTTTCTAATCGGTAATTGAATGTTATACAAAGTTTCACCACATTCTGAGACATTTATCAAAAAACGTCAAACATTCCGGAAGGGAATGTGCATTTGCATTTCAAAAAATTCTAAAAATTTAAATCAATAATTACAGGTCATAGTACAGCAGCTTAGCATGTATTGAATAGAAATAAAACGCAAAACGCTAACGAATAGTGCATTTTAACTAATAATTAACAAAAAGGAGATGTATCATTCCGCACAGTCAAAACAAATTCTTTTCTCGAGGTAGAACTGAACTCAAATGAAACACTTCATGAAAAAACGACGTGCGGATGAAAGTCTTTTTTTGAGTAGCTGAAGACTCCTTTCAGAATAGTAGTATCGATATTTTCTGCGTCCATTGCAGAGAAGTTTCGTAAAATACCTGCCGTGGAAGTGCCATGATTGCTTAAAAGGGAAGAAATTTTAGGAGAGTATTGCTCAAATTTGCTTGTGAACTTTTTTCCTGAAGGATGTCAATAAAACCGACCTAGTTTCAAAAAGAGATAAAAAATAGAGAATAAAAAATGTAACTTCAACATGCAAGACATGCTTTAGGTCTAAAAGAACATTAAATTCTATCTTCAAAGTTCGAAGCTCTGAGTTGTTAAAATGAAAGTTAAAAACAGAAATTTCATAGGAGTCTTTTACGTTTTTTACAATAGTCCCCCTAGGAGCCTAAATTTCAGCAAACAAGAGTTTAAAGACGTCGACTTTTGAGACTTTTTTTAGTTTTCCTCTTCTTAGGAATTCTGTGGGCCGTCGTCCCACAAAATTTTCACTGCCGTCCGCTGATAGGTTTTTACCTCTATTTTTGGGGCCATTTCATTTCTATAGCAGTTTTCGAGACATTTTAGTCTTTTTCGACCACTGCAATCAGACTCTATGTCCTGGATCAGGCTATGCTATGGACGTGGTTCGATGATTGAATTTATTTTAGTTATTACAACGAGACCAAAGCAAGGCAACGACTTTTTTCATATGGCAGATCGAACGGCTCAAAAAGTTATTGTTTGATAGCTCTATATTCAAATGGAAGGCAAGAGCCGAGTTGTAACGTTTTAATTAATAGAGCCTCGCACTTTTCATAAAAGCATTCACTGCAGTAGCCGACAGTGCGAGCGAACGCTCGCAAAGAAAGCAACAACATGAATGGATGATTTTTCTTTAACAGATGCAGTATATCAAAATGAAATGAAAAAAGTGTTTTCATGAGCATTGAATAACTCCGTGGCATTGAATTTTCGTAGTTACTGCTTGGAGAGAGAAATAAACAGCGGGTAAAAAAGAATATAGAATTTACATACTCGTACAGGTTAAAGCCCTACAAATGAAATCAAGAGCTTTCTGTGAGCTAATATAAATGAACCAATCATCAAATTTTGGTTGAGGAATGATTTAGTTATCGGAAAGCATAAACTTATTTATTGCCTTGGAAAGAAAATTTGAAACAATTGAACAATTTGTAAGATGACCGTAAAAAGACTACTAATACAATTATTTTTATCGATGCATGCTCTGTTGAAATCCTAGTATATTGACACAAAAATTAGCGCTGCACGAAAAAACAATTGTGAAAATAATATAAATCTCCTGTTTTTGAATAGTGATGTATTGGCGTACGTGTGAGTGACGAAAAAAATAATCGACGGAAATTGCTGTAAGCTTTAAAAAGAAAATGAAAAGCATTTCAGAGACATCATATAAAAGCTTGAAAAAAGTGGTTAACGTTTGAAAAGATTTGTAGTGTTCTGATGGTGCTCACACTAACAAGCAAATGCGTCTTGTTTAGAAGTCTAGTCACTTTCAAAACTCAAATTGCCATTGGAGACTCTAACAACCACTAAAATAATCACCTAATAATAAAACTAATTTCTTCATCATAAGTTTTTCATTCCTACTACTAGTGTAGCGAGATGGACAAGTCAAGCATAAATCACTCGTTACTAGAGAGCGATCTTATTTTCTACATAAATAATTCTCCTTAATCATGAATGATGTCTTCAAAGCGCCTGTGCATAACTGCCTTAGTACGCTGAAATCGATGCTTAGCATTTTACCTTATTTACAGCATATGAAAATACGTTATGCATGTCTCAGCTATAACATATGCTGCATCAAAGAGAAAATGCTTTTAAAGTACTTCATTTTCTTGACACATAATTCTAGAAGGATTGGATGCTTTTATTTATCGTATAATCGAATGTATTAGCTTTACTTGATACAAAATAGATTTTGGAAGCATAAGTTAATTACTGCATTTATGATGAGTAACACTTAATACTCATTATCAACTTAAAGTTTTACATTATTTACATGTTCTACCTTAATAAGATACATTTTGGATCATAATAGATATTCAGAAATACGTTTTCCGATTCAGACTTGAATGTTTTGACGAATTTATTAAAGTACTGTTGAAAGAGTAGGACGGCGAATCAGAAGATGACTAATTTTAGCCTCACAAAATAAAGTGCAAGGAATTTAAACGTTGACGATTTAGACCTCCTTGCTACCACACAATGAAGATTTGTGTCTCTTGAACACCTTTTACCAAAAAAATTTTTCGATTCACTGCTTTTTACCAATAATTCCAGTCTATTTGAAGTGTTTTTTTTAGAATGAATACTAATTTCATTCCCCCTACTGATATTTCAAGCTTTTTTTCTGCGATTGATTTGTAATTTGTGCTACTAGTAAGCATTGGAATTCAGAAAAATTACCCTGCGTCTTTTTTGTAGAAAACATGGTCCTAACAAGGAAAATTTCTCATTGTAGTCCCATCCGAAATAAAAGTTAAAAATGTGTCTATCATTTTGCTAAAGTAGGTATGATGCAAATGGAAAGAAATTTATTACTAATTTTACAAAGTAGATAAAATTTATCCCGTTATTCATTATAACTTCAACTCATCCAAAAAATTTCACTCGTGCTTTCAAATATTTAGAAAGAATGTTAACGAAAGCTACCGCATGTCGCACATTCTATCTCACCTCTGCTACTGCCTTTCTTTTCATTTGAACCCAAGGCGACAAAAATTCCGGGCCTAACTTAGTTAATGCGACTAAATTGTACTCGTCTGTGCAGAGATTGGCTGCCACTTATTCATGGTACAGGCTCCTCAATGATTGAAAAGAAGAATCCATTATGGAAATTTCTGTAGTGCTAAGCGCAATCCACCCAAACGATATCTCTTGTAAAATATTACAAGCTCTTTTTCCACTCACAGTTTTTTCTTACCAGCTTTGCTCGCCTCAAAAGCTTCCCCTGATGCTAATAGCGTTGCCAGGCTTCGGAAATTTATTACCGTGACGGAAACTTTGCGACACGGCCGGGCTTTAATGGCCGGTCAGGGGGAGACAGACTCTTCATTTGAACACCATCTATTCATGCTCCATGAATATCGTCAATTTATGCGTGAATCCTAAAAAAATTGATAATTACCCTTATGTACATACTTCGGCTACAAGCAGTATTTTATCATAAAAGAAAGAACAGAATTAATCAAAACATTTGAGCGCGTACGCGGATGAAGTATCTCCAGCAATCATTAAGACTTCGAAAAATTATCCCAAAGCGAGAGATATCGAAGGCAAATTTGTGTTTTATTCGAGGATTTGGGAGAACTTGAAAAAAAAAGAATAAAGATAATAAATATTTCTTATAAAGTGTATATGTATTACGACATTCACTCCCTGTTTTCTTTGGTCGTGACATTGAATTGCAAAAGATATGCTTATATGTAAACATTATATCATAGGTTTATTATGTTATATATACACTATATTAAATATGTATTATATCATATAAGTTGCATAATGTATACGTATGTTTGTCCACATACTGATGAAACTCATTTTCAGGTCTCCACAGGGAAACAGGCTGAGCAAAACAATGACGGTTTTTGTTATGTTGAATGTCAAAAGCTACATATGATATTTATTGCATCGAGGTTTTAAAATTATGATAGTGAAAAATTTCATCGAAATGTACTGTAATTACCTATTTTTAAATGGTACATTTCATTTAAAAATAGTGTTGCATGCAACGAAAAAGCGTGTTACAGACTTAAAAGGATCACATGCCTATGATATTAATTTTCTGTAAACACTTTTTACCCCGATTATTTTCAAGGAATATCATTCGTTAAAGTGAACTAGCAACGTTATTCTCTCGTCTATGAAGGCAATTGTTTTGCGCTTTCCCCTATTACAATTTGACTTTATTTCTTTTTCTGTAATCCCGTGTTATGAGAATAATAACTCAATGTCTAAAAATCAGCGGATTTTCTTCTAAATGTTTTGTATTGCAATAAATTGTAACAATTTTTTTCAAGCGAGTATCCAGTTTTTAAATAAAAAAATTGAATACTCATATTAATTAAATTACATTCAATGCTTTGCCGATTGCCGTCAAGACTGACGTTATGGGCAACCCTGCCAGACTCACTTCAAAACTTTCTCTCTGATTATATATTCACAAGTTCCTATCAATGACTTACCATCCAATAGCAAGAATAATTTGCCCGATAACAACTGCATTCGATTAGGGCCCCTAAAAGCACCTCCAATTTGCGAGCGCGACTCACAAACTCCAATGAAGTCTTGCGGAAAATATCACCGTTTTTTGAGGCACCAGGAACTTCTTGAGGTTCTTGAAATTTTGGGTTTGGAGCCGCGGCTTCGAGGTCCTTTGAACTTGCAGTGTTGTTGTGGGCTGCCAGTCTCTGTTGGGGCTTCATTTAATTTCCACTGATTAGCATTAGTGTTGGATTACGAGTCCGTTACGATAATCCCACATGAAATTGAAGGCTAAATCCTTCGCACCTGCTGAGGTCTCGAGTGCTGTAATTTTATATATTGATTTATGAGATTACTTGGATGACAATGTTTTGTTTAAGATTAAAATGACTTCCTAAACTATGGAATTGTTTCACTTTGTTTTCTAGGGATAGTGCTTGCTTCTTTTGTTATGATTAGCTGCTATCTCATACCGTGATTATAACCAACCATAAATGTGTGAAACATTCATTATCACCTTTATCAAATTTAAGGAACCAACCATAATGGTGTTAAACATTCATTATCACCTTAACCAAATTTAAGGAACCAACCATAATGGGGCTAAATATTCATTATCACCTTAACCAAATTTAAAGAGCTAAAACTCCAGTGAACGTCCCTACTTTTGATATGATGTATAAAGTTATCAAGGTTGCTAAGACTTAATTCATATTTGTGGTACTAATGTGATGAATATTAATTAACTACTCCGTATTATGGAACGAAAAGAAAGAACGAGAACGTTATTTCGTTCGATAACATTGCTGAATTGTTATCATTTTAACTGTTATCGTCATTATTCATTAAAAATTATTATTATGTTATTTTACTTCTACAATGACCAATTCTGCAGCTATAATTAATAAAATCTTAGTAACTATTACTTTAACACAAAATTATGCATATTTTTTGTCATAGTTATTCTTGTATTTCATAATTATTTTCAAACGTAGTTTTATTATCATTCTTTTTCCATTTTTACTATTATCATCATTGTTAATGCATGTCATTCTAGTCTCTAGTTCTTATCATTATTATTGTCAATAAATTATATTGTGACAGACTGTTACCGCAAGCATCATAATTAATTACCACTAATTAAATGTGCTCGAACAGGCAGGCTTCACTGGAGCAGCTGTGACTTTACATCTGCTTCCAAACACCAGCTTGTCAAAGCAATTTAAAATTCATTCAAGTTTAAAGATGTCCTTTCAAAAAAATTAGACTTTAATGGAATTATTTTCACGTATGAGATCAACTTCATAGACGGGGATTCATTCAGCGGCTCAGTACTGAAGCTTTTCTGTATTTTATGCATCCATGGGAAAAAAGTGCTTCGCATGTTCATTGATGTTGAGTAATTTGAAGCTTTATAGTACTCTTGAACTAGTTTTTATCGTGACACATAACTCATAGCAAGAATTACTCATAACAAACTGATTATCTTAGAATCCCCTTGCGTTATGAGATTTTTAGAGCTTCTCAGCGTAAAATCAGTCTATTTTCTTGAAATCCCTTCTGTTATCTGAATGATGAACTTGTAAAAATCTCTGGTAAAACGATAAAAAATGAGCTGACTGAAATAAAAATAGCTACTTCGATCTTATCCGAAGAATGCTAGGCTACTAAGATCACGTAAAGATATAGAAAACGAAATTTAGATAATTTTACGTACAGCAATGAAAGTTATTTCGACTTTTTAAAATCAGCTACGAACGACACATGCGGCAACTCAACGTCTTTTCCGTAAAAATGAATCTTAAAACTGTAACAAATTGAGACCTATAATTTATATCGAGGACTTGAGCGCTCTTATCCTGGAAAATCTCTTCGGTAACGACAAGAACATCAACAACAACGTCTAAAATTTAAATATTTTAGGACACTTCGGCCATGACTTTATTACCGTTAAATTCTCATGATTTTGGACAAGCTTTCTGCGAATATTTCCTCAGCGAGTATTTTAAGTACTTACTAAAATCGTCTTGACCATAAGTGAACTAGGAATCCGTCAACTTTTAGAATTCCTTGAACTAAAGCAAGTTGTTAAACTGGATGTCAACAAAATGTGCCTTGGTCCACACATCACTATAACAAAAGCTAGAAGCAAGGGAAGAATCATGCAGTAAAATTAAGGGCAAAGATACTGGAAGACCACAATAGTCCCTAGGTTACGCAGGCGACGCTGCCAGCACTTTTCTTAAGTTCAGCACCATTGAAATGTTAGTCCACCGTTTTCTTTCATAAAAAAGTCTATTTTTTATGAATAGAAACTTTCTTTTTTCTGTTACGCATGTTCTTTTTGGCAATTGGCTTCATACTAGCTGCTCTGTCATGACTGAGGCTCAATGAAGCGTAGAAATTGAGTTAACGTAGAGACCAGGTTTTGAGTGATAGATGCTGATGGAATTGTACTGTGAATTTGTGGGCTTAGTGTCACGGCTCCTCGCCCGAGTCTATTTCAGCATTAGTTAACTTTTTTCATCAAGCTTCTGTGAGACAATGTGGTGAATATTTTACCACGCTACCTATGCTTTTCTAATAGCTGAGATACTGTACAGCAATTGTTAAAAAATAGTATGACGAGTTTTTTAAAGGGAGAAGCTCCTGTTGAGCGATTGCCCTATATCTTTTTCAACATCTGTGAGGAAACGTGCATCTTTCTACGCTGTACAATTTTTTAAACTGTTTATGAATTCGTATACAATCAATTATGAACATATGCTTTTTCCATTGAAAGGTAATGAATTTCCTCATACTTAATTTGGATACACTGTCTGCCATCCTAGACCGAAACAACATCCAAAAAAGTATCTTCAGTTATGTTTTCTAATTCTTTAATAGAAACTCTACCTTAATTTTATCCATGTGCACATGTTATTTATCTTAAACATTATTAATTCGATTACTTACTAAAATATTTAAGATCCTCTAATCAAGTTTGTTTAAAAAATGTCAAATTTGTTTTCTGCCTTTCGATTCTAGTTTGCTGATACTGAAATTGTTGTCACAGTTTATTCGTTTCATTTTCGAGGTTTAAAACTCTTAATTCAATGGACTCTGTCAGAAACGGTTTTTTCGTGCCTGTTGACATTTCCCGGTTTGATTTTCCGGGTGGCCAAACAAGCCTCATCGCACGATGTTCTCAGCCTACAACAGTCCGTGTTCTAGATTCACGTTATTTTTTAGTGCAAACAAGGGGGAAATCGTAGGCGCATCACTGACAAGTCCGCCTAATGGAGTGACACAACAGTCAGCTCGGCGGCGAGTAATCCAGAACGACGGATAGAATGTGTAATCCTGTGATTGATAAACCAGGATGATTTAGGTGAAATAAATCACAAGTCATGTTAGACAAGTCTTTAAACAACTCTGTGTTAGGAAATCCTAAAATTCTTCTCCTTGAACACGAATTTATAATAAACAATATATCCCCGAATAGAAATGAACTCAAAAACCGCAGAGGAAGATAGAGTCCTAGACCAATGTTATGGTGTGGAAAAGCGCTAAAATACGTCCGAGCTATCCGAATACGTCAGATTCCGATTTCCCGTGTGCTTTAAACAATTTCTTTAAACAAGATCTAAAGATCCAGAGACTTAATAAGCGGCTTTCTGCAAAGCATTACTATGTTCTGTATAACTATTTAAATCCCATATTATGAGAGATCAGTTTAATGAAACTAACTCCTGGAAGTAAGAATAATTCCCTCTAAATGTCGAAGTACCTACCCGATCATCTAGGTAGGACCTTGGAATACAAAATGAACTTAGAGAATCGGAACTCGTGTGTCCAGTGATAGTGTAAGTGATATGTGAGCTATCATGCGCTAGTAAGCTATCATACGTGCAAAAAAATTTATAGCTTGAGATAAGTTTTTAATAAGACCTAAACTTGCAACAATGTATATGCCGAATATATCACGTACATTAGACAATTATAATGATCAACCTCTGAAAAACAGTCTTTGCATTTTACACATGAAATAATGGAAAATAATGAAATGGTTTTACACATTCATCATCTAATTTCTACGAGGATCCATACAATATTTGAAAGCATTCTCAGTGTGAATATTTGAAATGGGAGGCAGAAGTTAGGCTTGTTTTTAGTGTCTTAGCAGCGTGTAAGAATGTTTTTATTTACTATGGTAAAGAATAGGAGAAAATAACCCCATTCTAGCTAACAACAATTGTGCGGACAAGATACATAGCGAGCGTGAAAACAATTTAGGCTCATAGCGAGACTAACGTAAAAAGCGTCAAAGACTCCTATGAAATTTCTGTTCTTGACTTTGATCTTGACAACTCAGAGCCTCGAACTTTGAAGATGAAATTGAATGTTCTTCTAGGCCTAAAGCGTGTCTACGATGTTGAAGTTACATTTTTTATTCTCTAGTTTTCTTATCTCTTTTTGAAACTAGGTCGGTTTTATTGACACCCTTCAGAAAAAAGTTCACGAGCAAATTTGAGCAATACTCTCCTAAAATTTCTTCCCTTTTAAGCAATCATGACACTTTCGGCACAGGTATTTTACAAGACTTCTCTGCAATGGACGCAGAAAATATCGATTCTATGAAAGGAGTCTTCAGCTGCTCAAAAGAAGACTTTTATTGGCACGTCGTTTTTTCACGAAGTGTTTCATTTGAGGTCAGTTTTGCCTCAAAGAACTTGAGCGTTTCTTGTAGGCATGAAATGTAATAATGTTTTAGTTCGACAAACAAAGCCGGATAACAAGGATGGATCTTAGTTTTTGTAATCGTATGGAGATGAAATGTTTACTCTTAAATGATAAATAAAGTTCTCACTTTATTCTATTTAGTAATCGTAAGTAATGATGAATATTAGCAAAACAGTACCATCAAAAGAATGACCAAATTCCTAAAAAACAAGGATTGTGTAAACTACTACAAACTCTGTTTTATCTGCATGTGTTTTTATTCAAAACGGCATGCCCGGGTGTTCTCCTCTTGAGTTAGAGGATGGCAGAAGATAAGAAAACTCGTACAGGTGGCTAATAATCGCAGTTTTCAGTGAAATACTGGCTTGTTGAATTAATAATGACAAGGCCAGTGCTGACTAGAAGACTCATGATGCCGTGTCGCGCGTGTACATCACCAGCTTGGTCGACTATCACCAGCTTGGTCGACTGGTGAGCGAATCTGCTTGCGAGCGGAAAGACCCGGGTTCGAATCTCGCTGCCGACATGGTTGACGCTGCTAGAATTACGGCATGGGACTTGGGTAAACAACCGAATAATTATCGAAGTAATTATCCAACCCAAGAATGGGCCAGAAGGTTCGTTCCTATAGCCTCTTTCTATTCTATTCTATTCTACAGCACGCGGCTCCTCAGACACAGCAACAGCATTGACGCTGATAGTCATCTTACTGGGCTGCAACGGCGGTGTTGTCATGAACTTACATAACAGCATTAAAAACTCTGAAAAAAGGAAACTAAAAATCATTTTTCAGACTTACCTACTGACGGTGTCTCGGTACTATTACTAATCAAACAGCTATTGAAATTAACTTGATCGTCTGTGAACACGATAGCAGCTGGAGGTACTGTTGGTAGACAGAAGAAATGGATGGTTTCCTGCGTTGCTCTTGCCTGCACCTCATGCAGCTTAAGCGTTTACCCGTGCGCTATTAAAGGTGCCACCAAGACCATGTTACTTTAAGGAATAAAACCCCGTGTTTAATTTTAACAGATCAAGTATGTATGACAATTGTATTAAGAATATTTTTAGTTCTACATGAGTGTGTGTGCCAAGCGATAGATAAAAGTTTCAAGATAAAAAATTGGGTGCATTTAGGTAATAGCAGCCATCTTAAAATGAAATTCCAATTCAAAGTTCTATTCTTTTTCTATTACTTTAATCGAAACCATTCAAACAAAATATACGATCACTTTTACGAGCGATATCTCCTTCATAGATTTCCCATTGATTGAAACACCAATTAATTTTTTTCCTTAAATTGACCATAAAGCGTCGTCAAATGAACCCATCCTTCAAACTGACGATCCAACGACCAAACTTGAAGTTCAGTAGAGGACTTTGTTAAGAGGAGTTTGGCTGCTGTGTAGGGGCGGCGTAAGCTCAAGTCCGACACATGATCTTCTAAGCCGCGCGACCAGCAAGGAATAGGAAGTGAAGGCTCTCAAAAATGGCTGTGCATATCCACAGTGTCTCAAAAAGATGTGCTCGCTCTTTGACTTCACAGTACTCATGCATTTGTGTTTAAGTAGATATTTATTTTGATATACATACAATCCTAAAAAGTTAAATTAAATTCAGAAAAAGGAATTTTTGCAGATACGATTATTTCTTGTCATTTACAATTATTTATTGTTCTCTCTCATTTCTACGTGTTTGTAAATGTTCCAATTGCCTTCCTTCAGTTTCCAAACAAAGCTGATAATGTACAACAATGGATTCGATAACATTGCCAAAGATTTCATTTGGAATTGCGAGACATTGTATTCAAATTTTATTTTTTAAGTTATCGATTGTCACTGGTTTTGCAGTGTAAACTATTTTTCTGAGATATCTCCATAAAAAGAAATTCGTTGACTTGAGATCTGGGAAACGTGCTGGAAATTCAACGCTATCTCTTTTCCCGATTCATAATTCGGATACATTACATTATACAAAAAAACACACAATAGTAATCGTCTGTCAAAGAGTGAGTACATTTGTTTGAGACACCCTTTAGTGACTCATAATCCTAGGAATAAAGAAAGACTGACGATTCAAGAGTTCATTAAGGACCGACGGTTCTGGTTCTCAAGAAAGACCTAAAGTCTGGCTCAGAAATGTGTATAGTTCTGAAACTTCAAAAGAGCCGACGGTATTGCGTTAAAATGGACCAGTAATCCCAATACAGAAACAGAGCCACCAGTCTATTTTGAAAAAATTATAGCTCTTGTGCAGCAACAATACAGACGTTTGTGGGTTCTGGAAAGAAGGACGAGTGTGCACATCAAAAGAGCAGCAGCAGCAGCTGGTGTAGGAATGCAAATAAAAATTTTAAAAGAAAAAGACAGAGAAAACACAAATCTGAATATTCTGGTGCATGACAAAGCATTGTGACGTATTGTACTCGGAGCAAAACCATTTCTAGTATTTATACGTGTTGAATAATGATTCTATTCCTTGTACAGGACAAATATCATTTGGCTTAAGAACGTGTTTGAAAAATGTGCCTCGCTTTAGAGAACACAGGAAACAACAACAATTCTAGTCAGGGAAATGACTTCTCATGGCGATCACGTGGACAGCGCACCTCAACAAGCACGTGGCAGACTTACACGAGGGCACATGAGGCCGTGCAACGCACGCTGTGTGCACGTGTTGTGTGTAGAAAGTAGGCTATTGAAATTTACACATTCTATGGAATTCATTCTTCATAGATAACTCAGGATAATATTTTTCTCAATGGCATACATGTGCCAGTTGATAACATTGATGGACGCGTTCTGACTTTCTCTTCAATTTTTTTGCAGAGATACTTCGTGATTGGAACTTAATTGGCCAGTGTTGATTGTTTGAATTGAGAAACGCTCAAATTTGCAAACAACTCATTTCATTTATATTAATTTAGACAAAATTAACACGTTCCATGAGTCAATTTTCAATTTTTTATATTTTTTTCTGTTTTATGTTGTGCTTTGTAGTCCGATCACTAAAATAATTTCAAACGGAAGACACATGTCGATAGCAAGTCTTCCTCCATAAGAACCGAGGAAAATTTTTGGCGTTTTCTTTCTGTTCTGTGTTTTTTCATTCACATCATCAGCCTTTACAGTCATGAACTCCATCTTCAAGTTTTAGTATTGTTTCATTTTCCTCTTCACACTAGAATGCAAGAGTTTCCTACCACGTCTTTCACTGTCGCTTTTCCATTCCTTGGCAGCCATAATGAAAGCTAATCTCAAAAAATGAGGCGAAAAATCTTAAAAATAACATTCACAGCAGAAGAGTGCAAGCATAATTGACAGAGTGGTTTCATCTGCAGCTGTTTGTTTGTGTTCGATTTGTAAGGCTCGAATTGGGGGACAAAATTTGTTCGATAAACGTGTTCGAACTGGAAATTGTTCAAAATGAAATGCTTTCAAAAAACAAAATATTTCTTCACCATCCCGATACTGTAGCGTGTTTTTCCACTTCTAGTCTTGTAATCTAATAATGATCTCGTATTTACAGATCAACTCAAATTCTGACTCTCACTTCTACTCCAACCCACCTACCTTTTTAATTTGTGACCTGCCATTTTTACTCGCCAGTTTTAAAATCGTTAACTCTAACGCACATCATATTATCATAATCGCTTCACTAACACCATCTCTATAATAACATAATTTACATCAACACTCCAACCATCAACAACATAACGCAACACCAGCGCCAATGAAGCAATCCCGCATCTTCCTCATCGTCAAAAAAGTTTATTGCAATACCACCAACCACACCCACCAACACCAACACCAACACCCTATTCCCCACGCCTATCTCCTGCGCCACCACAGTGGTTCTACCAGCTCTAATAAGGGCATCAGGCTGAGAAGATTTGCCCCAAATTGAGGATCACTCGGCGGATCCGTTCCTGACCTGCGACCAAAACTGTCCGTAATTGCGCTAAATCTCGGAGGGGATCTCGTGAAAACACGGCAAGTCTTTCAGGGTCAGAGTGCTGAGACCCAAAACTGAAGAGGTGGCTTGTTGGCAGCGCAACAAGTGGCACTTCTACGTGTACGATGTCTGCTGCAAGTAGGTGGCAATGCCTTCTGATAGAAATTGATGTCTGATTCAATAAACCTTCAGAAATGAGGTTTCCAAATTACTGTACAAATGATTTTGGAAGAAAACACATCATGTGTCCTGAGCATCAAAAGTCTTTAAAAAGCTGTCGCTAGAAATGACACTAGGATTCAGAGAATAAAAGAAGGAAAAGTTGCTATAAAACTATTTCTATTCTGATGTTAGGCCGGGAGTCTAAACATAGAAGTCTTTGAGCATAATGCAGAATACGCGTCTGTTGATCATCAATCGCTCATACACCTCGACATTCAAAAATACTTCGATCAAATTTCTACAAAGTTCTGACGGTGAAAGTGGAATCTCACGGTAAACAAGGCAACTACTTATAATGGATGACAAACTGGCTCACAGGTCGCACTAATCGAGTGGTGAATCATGACTACATCACCCACTGAACTCATGTGACATCAACGGTCTCTTACGGGAGCGTTGAAAGCAACGCTCTTCTTCATCATACACATGAAGGATTTTGGCCTCGGGATCAGCAGTAAAATCAACACGTAAAATCAACATGACGCGAATTCTGTAAGAAGGTTTTTTCTTGGCGAGACAAGTTAACTATTCAAAGAGACCTCATGAGACTGTTTCGGTGAACAGAAAACTAGCAAATGAATTTCAGTCAATGATTGACTGAAGCTGCGAACGAAAGAGTTCCTACAATCTGTGAATTTTCAAAATCTCTTTGCAAATAAATTATATATTTTCCTATATAATTTGGATAAGCGTTTTGATATCATCATAACTGCAACAAAAACAAGTGTTCCATGCATTTTTTCCGTCCCTAAAATCGGTAGAAAAGTTTTTTACAATTTACTTCTTTATCTGAAATACTTTTCTACTAGAATAGTAATCCTATATTCTGAATTATAGTTTCCCTAAGAACTCCATAACACTTTCCTGACTTCCATTGTTCACGTTCATATTGCTTAAATTTATTTCCGTATTTTCTTATTTCTCTGTCGGTGTATACATTTTTAGATTAATAGCTGCTATGAAAAACGGTTGGGTAATTCCTACTGACATGGTCTAGATTGATTTTCTGTGCGGACACAACAAACCTCGTCACGTTCCACTGTTGCCAGTCCAAATCAGTCCGTGATTCTGATCCTAGTTTTTTTTCTACCGCAAACATCAGGAAAATCGTCGGTGCATCACGGCGCTAGTCCGCATAATGGGGTGACGCAAGACCCAGAGAGGCTGTAGGTTAGTCAGACCGTCGGATGCAGCGTGAGGTCTCGTGATGGATAAAACCAGCGAATTTAGGGCGAGATAAATTACAAAAGCCTTAAGACTAGACTACGGGGAAAGTTCAGAATGACCCACGGATCCGTCTACTGAAACGAGAATTTATTCGAATTACAAAAACTAAATTTAGAACTAGAAACTCAGGAAATGAGAACAGATATAAGGCACAGCTCCATGGATCGTGGCTTGTTTTTCACGTGTTGATGACTGATGTTGGAATGCTTTAATCTTTACGACATGGATAAACCGGTTTTAATGAGTTAGACAAAAAAAATCAAATACATTCAGAAAGATTAAATTTAGAGAGGCAGTATCCCGTGCAGTAATAAGTGAAGTAATACACTGTTTTTTAAAGAAATACACTGCTCTGCAAAACTACATACCGGTTAGTTACCGGTTAGTTGGTTTGTTTGATACCACAGGTCACTGTGAACTGACGAGATTCCCAGAAATTAATGAAGTATCTAGAGTAATGCTTACTCAGGGCAGCAAAATAAAAGATGATTGAGTGTCGTACATAAAAGCTTGTTTGTCTACTGATGGTGTAATTGGCACCCAGCGGTTGGTCTCAGGCTTGTAGGAATGATTCATGTAATGAAGATTGATAGCTTAACAAGAATATACACTCGAAGTCATCTATGAGAGTTCAAAACAAAGTTCTGCATTTACTTCTACAATTGTACCTCGTAAGACTGAAGTGGTTAATGATAGAGAAGGTAAAAAGGAGAAACTTTCTGATCCGTGGGAAGCCGTGGTTTTTTCCCTACTGAATTGCCAGCGTTCAGTGACTTGGGCGACGGAGCTCGAGCTGCGTTCGTTACCAACAAAATGCATAAACTCTAAATGAACATCGTCGTAAAGTTTTGTATAACATGTGTAAATTTGTTACGTATGCGAATCCATCATGCAACAGTTGTCGATGTTCAACTTATTTATCAGTGTAGTAACTGTTTCAGTGTGCGTGTTTTCATTATTTTGTCAGAAGTAAGTTTTCGTGAAAATTTTCGAAGTTGTACGTGGGCGCGTCTAGTGAAATTGAGGTGACACAAATTAATATTCAGCTAGGTCTCTGGGTTCACTTAAGATACCAGTCAATTTGTACATCTTAAATATTGTTATAGGGAAATCTGGGTAACCCCAGTTAATTTGCTATAAAGGAAATAAATTTTAACTCAATTAAACTCGAGTGTCTTCGTCAATGCATGATGTATGTATATATATATATATATATATATATATATATATATATATATATATATATATATATATATTAACCATGATAACAAAGTAAGAAAATGACGTCTAAGTTTTAGTTCGTCGGCCGTCCATACGGAGTGCATGAATTAACTGAAAGTTCTGCACACTACTATGTACTCAACTAGCCAAAACAAATCCTATCATACATTTTTGAAAACATCTATGCATCGTTCTAGCTCTTTATTTGTTTGTATGTAATGCCTTTTACCCAATACTTATTTCAAGGTAGATTCTTTGTCTTTTCATTCATGATAACAATAACTTGTCTCTCTCGTATCCGGGAAGATACAATAACATTGAACGAACTGTGGCAGTTTTTCTTGGCTTTGTGAACAGCAAAGTCATCTGTGCAAACCCGCTCTGGTGAAGTCATTCCAATAACATTATTGTTCCTATCACTGGTGTGTGAACTATATCTTATAAGGAGAATTGTCAATTGAATAAATATAAGTGTCCTCTAACAGCTGCATGGCGGAAATCAATGACCACTCTGTAGATTTTTAAGTAAATCTAAAAACGTTGTTCATGCAAAAGTTCATTTGGTGTCCCTACAGAAATTCTCAAAATTGGTTAAATTACTTGCTGTAGGACAAGCCACAAACACAGTTCACTCACAAACATTTACTCAAACATAAAATTTCAACATCCATACATACGCACAAGAATCCTAACTCAAGACCTAGTATTCAGTTTCCGCACGAACTTCTACGAAGTTTTATTGCTGAACCTTGCGATGACCTGAAAAAAAATATTCATTATTTTCTATCTGATAAATAGCACTTATTTTGAGCAATTAACATCGACATGAATGTAATCAAGTGGTAAATAAAATGTATTTCTCAAATTAATTTGTCATCCAGTGGCTCAATTCAAAAGATTTCAGTCTCGATTTTGTGAATTCTAATCTCCTGCATCTTTTCTAACGTAATCCTACAACTCTAAATTTACTGCAGGAATTTAAAATTTAGAAAATTAATTTGTAAGAGAATTAAATTCAATTCATATTAAGTAAGACACGCGGTAAATGTAGCCCACGATAGCCCATATCTGGTACTACAATTCCCGAATAGTTTATTAAATTCCTACCCAGTAAAATCGGCCGCCATGACTACTGACATTTGTTGAGTATACTGAATTGGCCTAAAATTCATGGTACACGAGCAGACTTCTATTAATTCATGAGTGTAAATGCTGAAACTATGCACATAAATATTATGATTCCTAAACTTGATACTTTCTGAACTTTCCTAAAAATGTTAATAGCAGTCGCTCAGACTAAATGTCAATGTTCTGACTATCAGAATTCAAAAACTTAGTATATGTTTATTAGACAAAACACTTTAAGAACATTAGGCACGCAACGGGAGTCAAATGTGTTCCAGTGAGCTAGAAAGTTTAAAAATTTGTGCCACTTGTCTGCCATTGACCATACTTGAGGTAACTGGAAACTCCACTGTTTGCCAAACTGCACTTGTAAAAACTTTCTTATTACTTTGTATTACTCCGTACTATACCTGTATTCTGTACCTAGAAAATTATTTGCCATCTACAACTAATGACATTCTTTCAAGAACATTTTCAAAAATCATACACGCGTTTATCGGCATGCAGTCGAGAATTGCAAAATAATCTATCATATACTACAGTAGTGAAGGGAGAGATTTCTAGAAGCTATTACCAAGTGCTACGTGTATTTTTGGGCATTAGCTCAAGAAAGGAGGCAGCAGTGAAGAACAAGAGTCTCTACCCACCACCTTTAAACCGTACGCACACCACGTACTTCTTTAGGTACACTTTGGAGGTCTGGAGGCAGTCGAGGAGGAAAAGGCTCCTTTGTTACAACCCCAAAAGGTCGAAGGTGATAAAGAAGGTACTCCAGCTCCCACATCTTTTCTGGGGAGATGTAATGGAAGGTGATGGCGGTGTCAGAGCAGCATTCTGGACCCTGAGTAATGATATAAAGTTGTGAAGCAGTCGTCCATCACACGTTTACCATTCTTCATGGTAGTTCTGACTTCGTTTTTACAACTTACCTGTGTTTGTCTTTTCTGTAGCTATTCAAGACGTTTATATTCGAAACCTATTTAACATTATGCTCTTTGCCTCCGTAGTTAATTTAAAAGATACATTTGAAATCTAAACTTAGTGTGAAAAACACTCACTACTTTCATGTGGTAGTATATGTAGTCCCAGTACCAGTGCTTTTCCCCAATCTTCTTAGGAATAAGGTGATGAACTGGTACAAATGGGAAAAACCTTCCTCTTCCCAAATCATCTCGTGAGTCCCCAGCCAGCACACCGACGTTCATCATGCACTTGCCTACAAAAAAAAATCATTTTAACGTCTTAATTTGAATACTCAGTTCTTGAACACAATGCTTTCAACCTAAACTAGCTGCATAATGAAAGCTTATATCGTGTGCAGTTTATTCAGAGCTCTTTGTCGCTCCTCAGCGTAATCACGTCTTTTTTTGAGAAACTTTTGGAAAAGTCGTGAACTGTTTGATCTATAAGCAACAATTTGATGCAAAAAGCCTTATGGTAAGGAAGTTGGTGCATCGTGCACACAGAGATGACACGGGATGCGTCACTCCGATCACCATCATCATTTATCAACATCATTACCATTTGCGTTATGAAAAATGACATCGCCAAATGTAGTGCATCATGTATGTCATCCGAACCCCACAGCAATCAACAGGGGTTGGACAAAAATATGAAAAAACCTCGTGAAATGCATACATGAAAAGAAATGTTTTTTTGAAGTGAAATGTGTCAGTGGAACTGGTGTTCTCGCCTACTGACGCCATCTATACAACAGCGTATCGTAAATACGCTGCGTAGGTCAGTCGTTGTCGGGCACTGTTCTGTGAAGTTGTAATTGTATCATGTCAGAGCTAATAGACTTGGAACGTGGGGAAATTGTTGGAGCGCATATGGTGGGTGGTGTCTTCTTCTAACATTTCTCTGTTGGATCTTACACTTCAAATAATATAGAAAAAACAATAATGAAATCAGTGAAGGTAAGCCAGTGAGATCTGATGTGCCTGCGATAGCCAGGGTATTCGTGACTGCCTATAAGTGTGACACAACATGAGGAACACAACACGTAGCTGCGACCCACCAGCGTGACACAACATGAAACACATCTAACAACACTCACCCATTTCTACATCTTCAGCTCCATTGGAGTTGGTCTTGCATTTCTTCGGATCTGTGAGCCCCTCTTCAACGAACTTGATCAGCGCTGCCTTGCTAAGAACATAACCTGCGCCTGCGAGTTTGGATAAGTGACAATGCTAACAAATCATAGCTCGAGTACAAATTATTGTTAGTCACAACAAATTATCGCTCCAGTACAAATCATTGTTAGTTTCAATAAATTACAGCTCCAGTATAAATTCTTATTTCAAAAACAATCATGACAACTCGAAAGGTGTGCAAGAACGCTACAGTAAGTCAGCTAACCTTTATTAATTTCTCTAGCCTTCTGTCAATGATCCTACAAACACTAGTAAATCCTATGCACTTTCACGCATTTTGCTCGCTTGTGTATACAACTATCACGCATGCACTCCATTTTCACTAAAGTGTTCTACATCCACTCATACGGACGCTTATGCACTCAACTTTAAATCATGTATCGCATCTACTACATCAATGTGTTCAGCCTCTGTAGAAATATGTACAAACACTTACTTAGTGTGTATAAACACTTGCTTATTATGTATAAAGATTATTTAAAACTTCTCTAGCGTGTGTATCCAACCTCCACTCATATAGCCCTGTGGGGTGAATTTCTTGAAGCGACTCCCGAAGTAAATGGGGTCTTGTGGGTTGTACAGGCTGAGCATGTAGCGAAGGTTTTCCATTATCACGAAACTGCGACGAAGAAAAATTTTATGTCAATATCAAGAACATTCTTTCATGCGAAAAAAAAAGCTCGTTACTACACAATTGACAAATCCCACACAATACTACAACCAACAAGTAAGTCCTCAGTACTTACAAGTTTATATTATCTGTTCATGATATACATCCAATATATATGCATCTGCATGACAAATACTTGGCTGGCACTTACATGCGAGCCAGGCATGTACCAGCTCGTAATGCCTCTGAGTTATATTGTATTGAATGGTGAGGTAATACTTACGTGTCATCATCTGCCTTCATAAACCAGTCATAGTCGTTCAAGTAATGCTGGTAGACGTATTTGTAGGCCTCCTTGGTCTTGCCCCACAAGAAATTCCTGCCCTCAGTTGTGTTGAGCTTGACGGTGGGAAGTGATGGATCTGGGACATGAATTCCCATAGGTGTCACCTCAACTGCCACTAGTTCAAATTAATCAAACCTAACTCGTTCTTCTTCAAACTGGGCATAACAACACAATTAACTCGTGAAAAACAAATTAGATGCACACTGTTTCTTGTTTATTAATGTACTAACACTTAAGAATAAACTGAAGAAAAAAATAGTGAAGGGAAGCCTACTCTTGCGCGCTTCATGTCCCTGAATGAACGTTGACATGATTTTTGCAACAATGCACTCCAGCAGCGTTGACAGACCAGGTGTTAAGTTTGAAAGTGCTTTTCGTTCAAGATAATCTACACAATTTTCATTGTATAAAAATGACAGATTGACTCGCTGCAAGATAAATTTTTCATTATTATGGTGAACCTGATTTTTGATGGTTCAGCTAAAATCTGATGAAAAATTATACAGAACGTGCATAAACGTTTCACTTGGACCTTCCTGAAAACAAAGCAAAGATTGACCGTAAAAAAATTTTCAGCCCAATTATACGCCGCTACAACCATTGATGCAGTTCGTTTTACTAAATATTTTGAAATGAAAAAATTTATTAGCTCATAGATAGGACGTCTCTGAAACGGATTTTAAGAATTTAACGTTTTCTATCAAGTAAAATTTTCAAATTGCATGTGTACCACATTTGATTAAATTGATGGAGACAGGAAAAGACACCAACAAATAGTTGGGTTTTCTTAAAAGAAGAAATCAAAATTGAAAATCAGAGGTTCCATGAAGCGATATTTTTGAAGAAAAGTTAGAGACCCATAAAAATTCTCGTGCTGAAACGAAAAGCGTTTAAAAATATATTTTTGCTAGAACATGATTTATGACAAAACGACTGAATAAGGTAGCTCTAAAAGAAAAACTTCTGTATTGAACATTAAAACAACAGAACGCATAAAAAATCAACAATTGAAGCACGAATGAGCGAAAGTGTATTTTATTAGAAGAATTTAGCAAAGTCGCATAATTTTACCTTCAGTTGTGCTCATAAATAGAAGCTTGTTCGCCCGTTTGCCCCACGTTTCCTTGACGTGTATTGCTTTCTTCTGGTGGTTGTCAGGCTGAGTCATGACCCACACAAGCACCTTGACCTGCTGCAGCAGGCGGAGCTGCGCCTCCATTTTCAGGAGGTGTTGCTCGATGACGTCGTCCTCAGAGAACTTGGGAGAGTCCGTCTTTTCTGGGGCGACGGTCGCTTCATTTGCTTCTAAAAAACGTGAAAAAAGGAATAAATAAAAGGCACTTATGTTAATAACTGTACCCAAATTCAAAAGGGAGCGATAGTCTATTTCAATTGGCATATTGATGAGAAAATTTAATATTGAGTTGATTAGTAAGAAATTTTCGTTTTTTGTAAGTAACATGAAACGACTTATATCACACTCCTGGTACTTTAACCGCCATCGGAAACAACTTGTTTAGAAAGATCATTTATGTTTCTTCCTTATTTTACCAACAAATAATTGTGCATCATATATTAGGCCAAAATTGATGTTGGAAAGGGTATGCTGTGTGCATGAAGGTAGCCCTGCATTTTTACCCTTATTGAAGATTACCAACACTAGATAATGGGAGATAATGAGTTACTAGATAATGATAATGAAAGGTAATGAGACACTAAATAAGGATAACGAGAGATAACGAGATACTAGAACTAGATGCTTACTTATACTGGTAACAGATGTGCATGGAATTCAAAAATTAGAAGTAGACAAATTTCTTGAGAATATTTGCAAAAATGTTCCTGGATTACTTGGTAAGCTTAAAACTCACTAAATTTTGCCTTATATGGACCAACAAGCTACGTGCTAAATAACAAGATAAGATTGACAAAATTCTGAACGTTCTATTCATTTGAGTTATTAAACTGTTAAATGATATAAGAATAAAAATATATTAACACTGAAATTCTTTAAATTTCAACCCCATATTAGCATTCTAGTTAATTCTTATCATATTTTTCAATAGGAAATATACAATATACTCTTCTATCAGTCACAGAAGTGCGCTTCGTAGTTTACTTTCTAACTTCAATTATTCATGAACACTATTTCATACACGATTAATACAATCTGAACTTTTGTCAGTAGCACTTATGTGACTGATGAAGAGGCAGTGTGAGGCTGAAGTTGATCTTGTCGCCGAGGTTATGTAAAGTCATCAAAACAACCTTGAAGTTGGTGCAAGAAGACAATTTTGACGAGTAAAATTATTTTTTAGCCTCCAGAAGTCCTAACAACGAAGAAAAGTACTAGGCATCACATGCATGAAAATAACGCATCTAAGTTTTCAAATGAAAAATGTTCCGAGGATTTTTAATTGAAGTTAAATTACGACTAGCTGAACAAAATGAACACAGTTTAATTACTATCCTAAGAAAACGACAAATATTAACCAGCACATAGTGTAGAAGTTATAAATCATTAATACAAATGCACGATTCACGAGTAGACTTGCCTAATATAGATTTTCATGATCGACGTGTCCCCTGGAGAGGATGACTCGAATTTAGCTCTTGAATTATCAAGTGTGAAAATTAGTTGAAAAACTAGGAAAAAAAAATTTTTTGTCGGCATCATGTTTGGCCTATAATTTCCAAGGATAAAATAGTCAAAGATAATGGGTGTGTGTGCTCGAAACAAAGCCATTGAACGTGTTTGTTTGCTCAAGAAGCTCCTTGAGAAAATATATCCAAAAATCCTAATTATCTTCTGAGATGATTATGTCTCGGAAGGGAGATGAAAAAATGTCTCATTAACAGCGACGAACATTTGCTCACCAAAAACCTTCGTTGATTTTAACTAGATATTTTTCGTTTCGATCACATGAAAAATCACTAATTAACAGTGGCCGAGGATACAAGCTACTCCTTTTTCAGTTTGCTGGATGGAAAGAATGAAATTAAAGTTTATTGAATTTTGAAGCAGTAGTCATGGCCCTTTCTTTGAACACGTCAAACAACAATTAAAAATTACAGTCCAAGTCTGATTTTTTATGTATTATAGCAGGGTTTAGGCTTAGCTAAGTTTGAAAAATATATAAAGTTACTCATTGTTCAAAAATTGTTTAAAAAAATAAGATAGGCCTAAATATTAGGAAATAGCAGACCAATTGTGTTTTATCTTAAATTGCACTGAAATATATCAAATATCTTTCACATTAAGATGAAACAATTAGAGATGAATTATAAAATTTTGTTTAGGGACACAAGAAAAATACTCAAGTCAAAACAGGTTTTCTTGGTAGCGACATACTGCATCTTCAAATGTACTCTCAAAGTAAGCTGTACTTTTCACATGTTCAGGTAACGCCTACCTTGCGGAGAAGCCCTTATCGAAGAGAGACTGTGCTGAATAAAATTATAGGATTATATGATGGGTCTGATCTTAGCAACAGTTTTCAGTAAAAGTACATTATTATCTGCTGGTAGTTTGCCCCAAACTAAAACGTATTTTCTTTAATATTTGTACATCAGTAAAAAATTCAGTTTCTTACCGTTTTCAGAGTGCGCAGCTTTTCTACCTCTGTGTACGTTGATACACAGAATCTTTTAAGGAAAAGAGGAGGAAAATATCGAAAATACCGAATGCCCAAGTTTTGAAATACATGATTATTAATTAAAGTTAAAAGGTTCGTTAGAATTGAGCAGACTCATTTCAACTCATAAGATTGGTGTTTTTATTGTCACGTGCTTGTGCAAAGAAGGAAATATTAGTGCAAATGAAATCTTTGGTTCAGTTTTTTAGTAATAAGGAAATATTTTTCATATCTACCAGAGGCAGTCCAATTATTGTAAAAGTGGATACGTAAAAAATTATTGATACGGACAAGAATTTTTTCTTGTATTGTTCGTAGAAGTTTAAGGAGTATTTGTCCGTTGCATGTGCTCAGAGTCGTTCGACAAAGTAAAGAACTTTGACTCGAAATCATATTTAAAATTATGAAACATAACACAAATAAATATTTAGTACCATACGGGTAATTTTTTAAAATTCATTGTTTAATTCATGAGCGTCGAGGTGACAGAAGTATTTGCATAATATTTTTATAACAAAATTGAAACCAAATTTTTGTTGTATTTTGCATTTCAAGTTAATCAATAAAATTGAAAACTGAGTGAAAATAAAAAGAAATATTGAAAGTTGAACAGGAAGGAAAGTTCCAGAAATTCCAGAAGGTGATCCCAAGTTCCAGGCATTCGCGATAGTCATTCCAGGTTAGTGTGGAAACCCAGGCGTCGGAGCAGGCATCATGCACAACCAGTAGGAAATAATATTAATGAATAGGATTGTTCACAGATTTAAATTAGTTTTATAAACACAAGAACAGCGTGTGCCAATGAACAGATCAAATGTTTGTGCAGTCAGGGTCTTAAAAAATTAACTGTTCGGAACTTCGAAAACAATTCATGCTTCTCAATTCGATGTAACATGATCTCGATGATGAAACCGGACAAATTTCTGAACTTTCTTAAATGATTGATAATTCAATTTTTTGTTAACCTCGTGAGCCAGATTCCCCAGCTGTCTAAGCTATCTGTCCACTCTAGTTTTAAATTAAAACAACTACAGATTTAAATTCAAATCTGTCCACCCTACGTATACTAACACAAGCCCAACAGCAGGTGGACCAGAGACATTTATTGCCAGATCCATAACTAAAGTATACATTTTTATTCAATTCAGTTTTACTATGTGACAGCTGTCTGCCAGTACTGTATATAAATAATGGGATCGTAGCTACGTACAAGTGTGTTGAAATGGTGTATTGATTTCTTTTCAGGATATACATACAGCATAACATTTCTCATTGTTTGAGATTAATTAAAAACTTCCGCTTTAGATTCAATGTATTTATTCGAGTTCTTGTTTTACTTAGACTCAAAATTTACTAGACTATAGGTCTAAAATATATGATCTGTGAATAAATTGTCTTTGTAATAGCGATAAATATTTCGCTTCTAATTGTTCCTTGTAAATATTTGTCATATTTGAATCACAAAATATTTGTTCAAACTATAATATTAAAACATTTTTGTGAATCATTTAACATTCGTACCAGCATCACTGTTGCAAAATTGACCTGAAAATAGGTATTCTAAACTGAAAATTTCAAGGTTAATTAGTTTACACTTGACGTCCTTGCTTGATGTCACAGCACTGTCCTATAAATTATGGATTATTATTCATTTTAAATTTATGAAATAATCATATTTATTTAATAAATAAAAGGACTACCCAGCTTCGGTGCCGCCTCGTAGATCTACTCTGTACGTGGCACTCAGCTTATTGTGCCTGTATTGTGTCTTTTATTATGCCTGTATTGTACCTCTTATTGTGCCTGTATTGTACCTCTTATTGGGGCTGTATTGTACCTCTTATTGTAGCTGTATTGTACCTCTTGTTGTGTCTGTATTGTACCTCTTCTTGTGCCTCTATTGTACCTCTTATTGTGGCTGCATTGTACCTCTTCTTGTGCCTCTATTGTACATCTTATTGGGGCTGCATTGTACCTCTTATTGTAGCTGCATTGTACCTCTTATTGTGGCTGCATTGTACCTCTTCTTGTGCCTCTATTGTACATCTTATTGGGGCTGTATTGTACCTCTTATTGTGCCTGTATTGTACCTCTTATTGTGCCAACATGTCGTGCCTAGAGTACAGTATACTCTTCTTTGGATAAGGAGGAATATCTCTACTACATACATTTATCTCTACATAGTTCTTATATTCATCCTTCAGATTTGCACACATCTCTTCTGTTTCTTCACCATGTTCTAAGTTGTACCTGTCCCATTGACACTTTTTGTATGCACCTCTTGATGCTGTGATACGTGAAGAAGGCAAAAACTTTTAAAATAAAGCAAAAACGTTTAAAAAAGGTACAGCAGGGCTCAAATATGCATAGTCTTGAAAAGATGAGTAGTCGTTTTAGACACGGTGTGTCCAATATAATTGTTTGTGTTACTAATTTCTCATTAAAAATTAATAACAGAGAGTGCTGCAATGCATGTCTCTTTCTCGGACTGCAGAATTCGAAACGTAATTATAATCCTGTAACAGTTTCAGTTCTACATGAAAATTTCAAATTCTGCATCGAACATTACAGTTCGACCAGGAAAAAAACAGTTCCTGGTCGATACAATTGACGAACAAACTTTATCAATTAACATCAAATTTCATAGTTCCATTATAAATTAATAAACTAGCACTGATATTCGACTGGTTAGGGACAAACTAAGCCTTTTACTCAACAGGTCGAGTAAGTAAATTACTGAAGTATTTCCCTGTAGTCCATATTCTTGTACAAGGATGTTTATATTCCTTTCCAAGAGAGGCGAGAATGGTTCATACTTGAAAAATAGAATGCACTATACTGATCAAGATAAATTTTATGAATTCAAACGCCTTCAGTTGGAAACAGTGAGTCGCAAATGTAATTTGAACTCTCCCTTTGAAAAGTTACCCTGAGTAGGAGAAACTAACTCTTAATTTAGTGATCCACTGTCTAGCAGTTGAAGACAAAGAAACGTTCGAATACACGGTGACCAACAACTGGCAACTAATTAATGCTACGTAACCTTCGAGATCTGTCCTAACTCTGAACCACTTGCCTCAGAACCCACTGCTCGCACTTTGTACTGGCTTTTCACTGATATATTTTTCTGCATAATAGAAACCTCATTTTAGCCATGAAAATTTATTGGAACAAGGTTCACAATAATAGAAGAACCTCATTTTTTAACCTACCATTATTTAAGCTATTATGAAACAAAATTCTCATCATCGAAGCCTCGCGTGTCTTTGAAAAATCTTTAGAATCTCGTTTTTACTGAACATCTAGTTCTGAGAAATCCACGATGAGACTCACCTGAGAAAAGAAGACGATAATTGACTCTGAGCAGCAATGAGGTTGTCTAGGGTGAGGAAGGTTAGCAATGCTACCATCACCCCCAGGGTAACGCTAAGCAGCAGATACCATAATGGAGTACGTGTACCTGGGCAAAGATTAGTACACATAAATGCTGAAATACTGTGCTCCATAAGATTCTATACGTTTGGTCGAACTCTACCGGCATCTTGATAACGGAAACCTATGATACAAGTGTGCAGGGGTGGAAACAGATTTTCCAACAGGTATACATGAGTAAACAGGTATATGTTCAAGCTCATGCCTTGATAAAACAAAAAAAAGTAGGCCGATTTAAATTTCTACAGATGCAGACTATAGACTCGTACTGTTAACAGCTGCAATGTGTATAAGAATACATGATGTATTTATCAACTGCAGAAAATATGTGTCTCTGCATGATAACGCACCACCTCATTCAGCACACATCATGATGAAAAACATTGCTCTCGGTCTAGTCTGTTTCACTGAATTCACTAAATTCACCAGTAGTTGCAGCAAGGGATTTCCATCTTTTTTCATTCATTACAAACTACTCAAAGAATATTGATGTTTCTTAAGTACGCTTCAGAAGTTCAATTATTATAAAAAACCTCCATTAACTCTAAAGTCATGAATATCAGGTGTACGAGCTCTTCACCATGAGAAAACTGTACGTAGAATTTTCAAATTTGATAGTGGAAAATAGATTGCAAAATTCGTGTTATATGCTCGGCTATGGGCACTAACACTTGAAAAAATAAATTATTCGTACATATTCCAAATACACGTTCTCTTCGTTCTCTTCCAAATACAACCCAAAACGTTCTCTTTCAAATACAACCCACCCATCAGTCTGAAAAGTATAATGTTCAGACAGACATAAATGAATGTCACAGCAGCTTGACAAGTGAAGCTAACATCCTGGACAACGCTGCCTCATTTCACCTCCATGTGAGTAATAACTGTTAGCAACATTTCTCAGTGTCTTGTATTTACATATAAAACATTGCTACATTTCTCAGTGTCTTGTATTTACATATAAAACATTGCTACATTTCTCAGTGTCTTGTATTTACATATAAAACATTGCTACATTTCTCAGTGTCTTGTATTTACATATAAAACATTGCTACATTTCTCAGTGTCTTGTATTTACATATAAAACATTGCTACCACCTGTGCTTGTCAATTCATTGTAGTTTTCACCACGAACACATGACACGTTCTATCATATTTACTGCTCTGCAGTTGATGGCTCCAAATACATACATATTTTACTCACTAAAGGACCATTTTTACATGTACTGTATTTTACTTGCAACTTCTCTACTCTTCAACGTACATTTACTCAACTCATCACTGATGCGAACTCTTCTTTTATTCTAAAACTGAGAACGTCTACTAACAATTAACTTCTTCATTCCTTCAAATTACTTTGCAATATACAATGTTTACGCTCCTTATCAACCATTTTCTATTTCTCGTCATGATCGTAATTATCATTATCCCCATCATTCAAGGGGGAGGATATTTTATCATTGGTAAAGTAAAGGCCCTCTGGTCGCAAAAAATTTGGTACAGAATCGGGAAAACATTCCAGCTTTTAATAATTACAAAGCAATTCATTTGTTGTTTGTGATCAAAATTAGCCTGGAGTACGCTCAAACTAGTGCATACACTTTTAATTCAGATCCCGTTAACTAAAAAATATACGTTCGTTTCTACAAAAGGTTATAAAGGATTTTTTCACATTACCTACTGTAGCAACAGGAAAATGAAAACCGAGCAGAAAACTCTGTAGAAGGCATTCAAAGACGTAAAAAGTTAAATTAACGAACTAAGAACTCAGAACAGCCTCACAAGCTCTGCTAGAAAGTTGCAAAGATCGTTTTCAAAGGTTGAATAGCATATGAAAAAGTGCCTTTTTTATGATATTGATTGTTTCTTTTTGTTTCTTGTTCTTTTTTAACGTATGATGCATAACGTTGAGATCATAATATAAGAGTTAATTTTTTTTTGTCTTTTTTCCTGCACACTGTTTCCGATCAACATATAAAGTTGTACGCACCAACTGTTTCTGACCAGAGATAATATCTATTGTAACAAGAATGATAAATTGAACCTTGATAGTTGAAATAACTTCTTCCACACGCCACCACCCACCATTAAATTATCTCAAATACATATAACTCGTGTTTGAAATAAAAATATAAAAGATAAATATATATATATATATATCCTTTGAATAAATACAACAATGTATACCCCCTAGTATATATACCACTAAGCCTACTATTTCTACTTAATCCTCAAAAATAAGAAAAATGAGAGTAATACACGATTTTAAATATCCAATTGGACAAAGTTAATTTTCTTTGCAATTGTAAAATATTCAATATTTTTCCTAAAGATCGTTTATTAATTGTACCCGGAAAACACTATTTATCACGATAATTTTTTCTAATGTCAATTTTGTGCTGCACTTTTTTCTTATTCTTTTATATTTCCAGTCACATTAGCATTAATTGAGAATATCAATAAATTAAGTTTATCATGAAACTCATTAACTTCCCATTTAAGTGTTGTAAAGTTATGTTATAGCATTTTATTACTAAAACAATTAATCTAGCTGATGTATGTGCTCATTATAGCTTTAATTGACGAGTAAATAGTACAACTAAATTCAAGTGTCGTCATTATTCAGCAACATCTGTTCTCAAACAAACCGTAATTTAACCCTTTAGCGACCAATTTGTTTTTCTAGTTTCTACATTTAAGCTCACAAAGACCGTCTGTACACTGATGCAATGAAGCATGCTGAGAGCCAGGCAGCCAAAAGAATGACGCTGTAACATGCCGAAGCGTTCAAACCTAGTAGCAACCTCATATTGCTCACTGTTTAATTATTAGAACAATTCTCCCAAAAACCGTGAAAGGCGACCGAATAGTCCACTTGGTCACTAAAGGGTTAAGTATAATGTTAACATTCGAGCTAACTCTCATGATAGAAGAAGCTATTTTCGACCGATGATTAAATTCAATTCTTCAGTCATCGATTTGAAGTTCACTGGAAACTCTAAGTGCAGTTGTAAGGATCTCGTAGTCTCTCAGACAATTTAGAGTCGGTAGAAATTCACGTCCGATTTTATTAACTTACGGTATTTGAATTGTAATCCAGTCTTTTTTGCCACGCGTACAATATTTTTGCAAACCATCGTGAACTTCAATAGGTTTTGCTCCAGCTCTGATTTCACTTTTCATTTATCAGCATAGAAACTAGGTTTCAAAAGCGGTGTACTTGCCACAGATAAATCTCACTTTAGAATTTGTGGCAGCTCACGTAACCACACTAGCCTCGTTTCCTTTATAATCGCTAGCTCTGACATCAATGACCGCATGAGAGCAGCCTTTCACTGTGACTGAACACTGTGATATCAATGTTGTTGGACAACACATGTGGCCAACAAACCATATTTATTTTTCAACTCATGTACGTAAATTCGTAATCCATTTCTGAAAAGCGATCGCTCCGGAGTCCAGCTGTGTACGTGTCTTTTCTCTTTTTATGACCAAACTAGAGGCCGAGGCGAGTGAGTGGCTCTTTCAGCAGACATCAGGTACCCTACCTCTGAATGCAGTGCCAGAACACGCAAGTGGTGAGCACATCTGTACGGGGACGGTAGAGTGATGGTCTGTACAACATGCATTAATCAAATTTCAGTCTTAATCAAATTTCAGTTGTGATAAAGACAGTGCATCCTGTGTATGATTTGACAATCAATGTTCTAGAAGTCAGACGTTGTTTAAGTATATTGACGAACTTTAAAAACGGAAAACATGATACAGGAATCTAGTGCGGAAAATTTATTCCAATTGATTAGAAATATTGTAGAACTTCAATTCCTCACAGAGTAAATAGTAACTAAAGTAAAATGATGAATGAAAAAACACGGAGTAATTTTGAGTGGTGAATACTTGTCTGCAGACTACACGAACAGTTCAGAGTATCTGAGAGAAAACTTCATGCACTGTTCACATTAACTTCAGCTAATATCCAGCGTCGATCATTCACAAGGAATCTTGAAGAATGAACGAAGAAAATGAATGAAAAATCAACAGTTCGTGACCAGACTTTAACTATCAGTCACATCTTGAATAGAAAGTCACGCACGTTTTTTAGATATCTTCGCAGTGAAATTAAGCAAAAGTTTGGTATCCTGCGATATTTTACTAGTTGCACACACATTCCTGATACCTTCCATTGAATTCAGTCCAAAATTTGCAATTTTAGATGTAACCTTATGAAATTTCCAACACAGATGTAGAATAAGTAAACAGACAAAATGATATTTTAAGGAAACGTCTCATTAATGGTGCTGAGATATATTAGTTTAAATTGGGGGTTCTTTTTTCTTGAGACTCCCTACACACACTAAAGTTCAAATAGACATTACGTATCATAGATCACTTACCTGCTGCCATGACGATGAGAGGACGTCAATATTCTAATACTGATTTTACAACGATACAAAGACAACAAAGTTCGTTTTCTGAAAAAGTAATGTTTCTTAGTTTGTTTTCATATTATATGTAAAGCATTTAATTTTGAGTATTTTTATCGTATATAATGCATTCAAAATAAAAAATATTAATCAATCGTAATAAAAAGAAATAATGCTAACTAGCAAGAAATTTAACTGGGAATTAATTTCATTCAATTAAAATTGCTTGAAAAATTATGCAGGCAATAAAAACCCTATTTGCAAGACATTACGCTTTTAGCAATCGCACACCTGCACGAACTCCTACTTCTTCGATAGCACGATCAAAACAACTCACATTAAACAACTGATCAATACAACTTCCTTAAAACATCATGCAAAAACACCGACTACAAATCAGACATCAAAACAACTCAAATTGCTGATTGAGACGGCGCTCATTTTAATTAGATCAGGGTCCTGTTGACGGCTGAGTTACTCTCCTAATTACTGATGCATGATTGGCTGCGGCTTAGCGGGTCACTGACTTGCAGCTTACTCATTTTTGGCTCATGATTGGCTAAGAATTACCAGGTAGCTGATTGCAGTAGGTGCTACGCTTTCAAGCAAACGTTCTTGAAAATATTTACCTTCTCTTTTAGTGATTCAAATAGAAGAGGTATGTACAGAAAGATATTTGTATATAAGTGCATATGTGCACAGATAAATATATATTTATATATATATATATACATATATATATACTGTACATACCAAGTCCACGCTTATGCATGTAAATTCCTTCCCCAAAAATGATAAGTTATAAGAATCCCGCGAATGCAAAACTGATCTCATTTAAAAAATTTCTTATATTTTCTCGTGCTAAGTTATCCACAACAAATATCAGTCAAATTTCACGGCGCTCCTTGAATTAGAATTGTCGAAAATTTCCAGTCTTCGACTCCATCAGAAGGTGGAGTGAACCCTAGCTCAGGATCACATGTTAAATGAATTTACTTGAATTATAAACATGAAACATGTCTGGCAAACGGCTACAACGAGCAAAACTAAACTGGACAATCTTAAACTGTAGTGATATTTACACAACATTTTAAGCCTGTTGAGACTTCCGACTTGACTAAACACCGAAGAATGGACCAAACCTGCTGTCGTATTGTATTCCCTGAGCACAGTTAATCGTTCCGTCTCTTGCCATCGAAGAAAACTTCCATACACTGAAACCAATTAATAATCCTATGCCTAGAGAATAATTAATGATTTTGTGCCATGTGAGCAAATTAATGCTTCATTCCCTGAGATCAATTAGTGGTCAGCTATCTTCTGAGATTGAAGAGAAAAGTTCTATCTTCTGAAAGCAATTAATGGTTATGTCCCCAGAAACTGATTTAAAGTTTTGTATACTGAGCACAATTATTGGTTTCATCCTCAGAGATGTGCTCTTTAAGCGAAGATAAATTCAGATGTAGGACATTAAGCTCTCACGGCAGCTGACACACATAAGGTGGTACAAAGGCAAAGTTACTTCACAGCTGGTAATAAAACTGTACTCGATGCAGTTGCACAAACATTCACTATGCCAAGTCTCCATTCTGTGACGCAATTTAAGTCACACGTGAAGAAGCTTGCTGGCGTCATACGCGTTTGAAATTGCGCCGCAATACATATCGTAGCACTGGAAATCCCTTTAGTTCTTGAATACGTGTAAAGAATTACTGTACTTTCCTAACATATTTCCTTAACGTTTTTCCCCGGAAAATTTGCTGAGAAACACCTCTAATTAAGCTAATTGAGTGCTAAATTGTTCAGCTCATCTTTTTCAAAGAAAGAGCCGTGAAATATTAGATTACATGCTTTGCTACTCTCAAGAAATTTTCGATGCGGAACCGAAAAAATAAACATTCTTTCGAACTTCAAATCGCCAGTAATTTCATTGCAATACCGCGAGGAATTCTGGAGAAATGTTAAGAAATGCTTTAAAAATACGCTCTATGTATATTCTACGAGACATATTTTATCATTAGTATCTTCGCTGCTCTAACAACTTTATTCAGTTAGTTCGTTAGCAGTTCATTACTCTTCAGAACTATTTAAAAAGTAGAAAAGTATATTCTTACTAATATTTGTGAAAGATAAACATATTGTTTGTAAGTTTTTGGATAGTTTCGATCATTTAAAATGTAAACGCCACTTCCACATACTGATGGTGAACACGTGTCCGGACTGCTGGAAAACATGATGTAAGTAGAACTCTTTTTGATTAGTATCAAAAAATTTAATATTAGTCAAGTAAAAGGATTTTTTACTGTGTTGGATAACTCAAATTAAGTCAAGGTTATCAAATCAAATTTATTCTGTTAATTAACTGAAATTAGATATATGTATGAGTGACAAATTTAAATTCTGTGTCAGTTGCACGCAACAACTAGTTGTTTTATTTGAATAGATGAAATTTAAACGCACGCCTGAGTGCTGAAAATTGCGAGAATTAATTTCTAACCCCAATGGCATTCTCTCTTCATCTTTATGTGAAAGTCTTCAAAAAAGTAACATTAAAGTGTATAAAATCTTACTGGACATCATATTGTACACATAATTACACTTAGTCTTCTTGTCTATAGACTCATGTGTATCAATTCCATGTGCAGTATTTTCGTCCACGTTTTTAATATAGAGAAGAAACTTTCAATCTATAAAAACAATCTGTGCATTGGTATTTCAAAATTATTTAGGAGTAATATTCTGGTATAATGAGTGTGTGGTGTTCCAAGATAATCCAACTGTGTCAGTATTTGCGTCTCGAATGTACACGTAGATACAAGTATGATGTACTGCATAGAAACACGCGCTCTGCAGTGGAATGTACAAGCAGCAACACGCTTTCTATGGAGTACACGTTACAACTGAAATACATACGTAGCAGTTTACGCTTCTCGCAACACCTACACCGTAACTGAACGATTTCTAATACATGTACATTACGGTTTCCTTCTCTGCCTACGTACCTTAAAACTGCATCCTCTTTATTATATAATGATTTGTCTCAGTTAAACGCTCACTTCATCACTCACATCTACATGGAGGTAACCACTAGTACGTCACAGCTACAGAATTTCAATGATACGTGGCTCAAAACTGTCTGCACTCTACAATACGTACACTGCAGCTCTACACGCACACGTACTGGTCAGCAACTCTCTTTAGAGTATGCACTTCACTGCAACACGCTGCTGCATACATGAAACACATAAAAGCAAGCAGATAGTATTCAGAACTAATTGAAGGCCACCAACTAAAGCCACATGCCATCATATCATTCTTTCGCACACTTGTAATAATTGTTCTTCATGACAAAGAAACAATGTGCGGCGTGAGACCGACAAAGAGGCTGGAACAAAGTTCTGACCGGCACACGTGTGTAAATCAAGGGCTTGCGAGCTGTTTGAGTTCTCGACTTTTGAAGTTTTTTCGGTGCTATAAGCAGGAATACTAGATAGAGTTTATCTTCGGAATGGTGAGAAACAACTCACGTGCATTGAAACGCAATCACATTCTGATACGTAAAGATGTACTGCATCTGTGTCGTTTTTTAATCAAAGCTAGCAACTCTAGGTACACTGAATACGTACTTTTCAGCTTCAATCGTGTGTCCTACATGATGTATACATCCTAGAAGCTACATACCCAACAACTATATATCCTAGAAATGATCTCGCCATGTCCTTCACTTTGTCTTATTTCAAGCCTCAACAAACGTTCATTAACGGTTCATGAGATGTTTCTATAGACGTGTAGGCGTGCTTTTGACACAGGGGGGAACTATTCATGAACAACCATGCCCTTGCGAGGGTTCTTTGCTGAATCCATCACGACCTTTTCATCATTGTAACTAAACTTTGAATTATCTCGCAACGAGCACGTTACGGTTTCTTTCACTTTTAAAGGAACATACAGGGTGCAGATGCCAAGTGTAGACAACTTTTCATTGTTTTATATTCCTTACTGCACGCAGCAGAAAAAGTGACCAAATTCTGTTTCACATTTCAGAAACATGTGACATTTGAGTATTAAATGTGGTAAACCAAAAGTTTATGCACATATTACCAAATTTGAGCATTAACTCAAACACACTGCGGAGAAATTTAAGAAAGACCCTGTTTATTTCAAGCTGGTGCTTGAAATTGATTTCGTGAAATCAAAACTGTTCCACGAATGAGATTTGCACGCTGCTCGTACAAAGCTTGTAATATAGCATACATTTTTCACATTTACTTTCGCACGATAGTGAATAGAAATTGAGAAGAAATTAAGATAATAATTCTTGAAAAGATCAGCTACAAACAAAACTATACTTTTTAGTCTTTAAAGGAGACTATGAGTATTTCGAATAATACGTGTCTGTCAACTACGTAGATTCAATGTTATGATGTATACATGTAGTAACAAACACACTATTTCATTAGCACTCTATTCATTAAGAAATGACACTTGTCATATAGAACAAAAGAGCAGTTGTGCTGCAGAAAAGATTTTTTATGATAGTTTTGTTTTTTAGTGAAAAATTATTCAATCACTGCTGTAGTGACATAGAAAATATATTCTTAAACGTATTTCTTTCGGTCCTGAGATGAAAAATATGAGTTTATATTCTTTTGATGAGGCTAATAACAGTAATCACATCAATACAAGACAAAGAGAGATTAAGTCTTCGATAATTCATAACTGGAAGACTTATGCGCAGCTCAAACTGACTTAATCTCCGCAAGCCATGGCGATATCATCATTTTTATTTTCCGAAATAAATTAACCTAATGATTAAAATCTGTTCCACTGTGATTTAGCTAAACTTTAATAGAAAATGAAAATAAATTCATCATGTAACGTTTTTTCTTCGATAAATGGGAGTTGCACTCGAGAAAATTAACCAGGTTCAAGATTAATGGAAAGATCCAAAGAAAAGCGGATAGTATTACTTGTCATGAGGGAGTAATAAGTCCCAGTCAACAGTAATGCAAAATTGAAAAAGCCGTGTAGGCCTTCACTACCACCACGTAAGCCTACACTTAATCGTCTTCAGGTCCAGATGGGGAGGGACAGCAATTCCTTCATTGGCAGCAACCGAGGCACTTCACAATGCATCATTACGGCGGTGAAAGATGATCGAGAAAAAATATAGAGAGCGTTTGAAACGGAACTCCTTGACACGAACAAATAAAGAAGTGCTTAGAGATATGACATAGTTTGTCAGGCCTTTACTGTGTTATGATAACTTCGGAGGTAACGTTTTTAGCTGGCTAACTTCATGGTGTTGTGCTGTTCTCTGATGCTGTGTGGCTCTGTGCTGTGTCATGTAGTACTGATCTGGGGTGCAAAGGTAGGTCACACCAGCAAGTGGCACGGAACGTCCAAGTGTTCAAGCTTCCTGCCTAAGCTTGTCTGTGACGACTGTTGCACCTGGCGTGACGATCTATGAAAGTTAAAGTGGCTTATGAGGAAGCCGATGAAGGCTGGAGTGGCTTGTGAGAAAGCCGGTGAAGTCTGGAGTGGCTTGTGAGGAAGCCGGTGAAGTCTGGAGTGGCTTGTGAGGAAGCCAGTGAAGGCTGGAGTGGCTTGTGAGGAAGCCGGTGAAGGCTGGAGTGGCTTGTGAGAATGCCAGTGAAGGCTGGAGTGGCTTGTGAGGCTGCTATTGAAGGCAGAGGTGACTAGGGAAGTTGATGTGGCTTATTCAAGTATGCGAGTCGTGACTGTTTCTGGCAAGCGTAAGTCTAAAAAGGACTTCCCGATATTTTTTTGTCGGGTGCTCTTTTATATTATATGCAAAAATCAGACCAGTAATCAAGTGATAGTATTTCTTGCTGGTGTAACGATAAGTAATGAAACCTATTAATGAGTACATATACATACACACATACAGTATTAATCCATGTACATACCGAATATGAAGGTCATGAAGAAACTAATTCAAAGGTAACACAATTAAAACACTATCTCGACAAACTAAGTGACACGTGAAGCTTGTAAATAGCTCAATAAAAGCTCAATAAATAACTCAATAAGTCAACTTTTACATTGACATGTAAGGGACTTCTTCTATGGACATAACTAGGCTCACGATATACTCATGTGCTCACACATGTTCCCCACATGTTGAGCGTAACATGTGAAACCATGTTCGTTTCACATGATCGTAGAAACCGTGTTCCTACTTTCATATTGCTTGTTAATGCATGCAGTCAAAACTCGTGGCTCTCATTTTAGAAGACAATAGAAGTTATTTCAATTTCATAGCTTCATCTAAGAAGGAATTTTTGAGAGACTGGCGATACAGCAATGCTCTGCCCAATATAAAGTATCATATTTGAATTTCCAGCTGATAACACCTACTAGTGAGTTACAAGTAATACTGCATACCATTCTGATCTCGCATGTGCGCATTTGATCACTTTCTACCAGTACAGATTCCATACTGATTAGTAATTACATTTGTAGAGAGAAAATTTTGCTCATTCTCAACGCATACCGACACTGCCAATTCATGGGCTCTATCGACACTGCAATTTCTGGTCGTCATAGAAACCACGTCAAGTACAAAGTGTGGCAAAACAGCTTCCTTTTTTGAACGCGTTTTGCTTCGAAAAAAAGAAGTTATGTTGCTGCACGCTGTACTACACCGTGAACAATAACTAATAAAGTTACTCCTCTTCCTCAATATTCAGTCAACATCAACATAAGCACAGTAAAAAATGCCCATACGAAGGGCCTTCCGAGGTCAGTTAAGGTACTACGTCCAGTATCAACGTTCATGTTATTCTACTTCACTATGTCGCACGAGGACACAGAAAAGTGTTCTGTTCTTCAGCATTTTATATTTTTTTTGTTTTTTTCAAACCTTCTTTTAACCCGTTGAGAAATATCCACTGGTGACAAAAATTCTTCAGGAAACTTACCACTCAAACAAACGCAATGTAGGAAAAAGTAATTTATCATTACTATTCACACTTGATGACAGGATCACCGTCAATTTGGGTTCTGAAGTTAATCAGAAAGAAAAATTCAATGAGAGGAGGTAATACACGCGAAACATGCTCTACGTTAACTAAAACCAAAAATTTGCAATCACATGCAGTTGTCCTTGCTTGAAAACGTTTTATTAAGCCGGAATACTATACACGACTAGTCGTTTCTTTACTTACACTTTATGAATAAAACTTTTTACTGCACCAAGTCCCTCACAAATCATGCTTAATAAACATTAAAGACGCTCATCAATGCACACAGCATGAGTGATGTGAGCATGAGTGATGTGCAAAAGAGCTGCACACCACACAAGCACCGTTACCAACAACTGTGAACTCCCGACTGCTGCCATGATGTGGTTGTGAAAGCTGGTGCTTATTCAGATGTAGCTAGGATTGATAAGCATTCATTATCCGGTAGTGGTGGTGGTCAATATTACAAGTTGTGTAATTGCTACAAGCACTGCTGTTGTTTTTATTGTTATAATCGTAACTTTTGTGTGAGTACCGGCTACTGGTGCTACTGATAAATTAAAATACTGGTATACATCCACCCCTGGTATACATGCATTGTATTCTGGGCACCAAAGCCACATCCTTCAACGTGGAAACTCCCTTGGCAAATCAAACGAAAAAATTAACTAAAAAACAAGCGATTTTTTTCGTGTGTGGGTCTACTAGTAAACTAATAAGCGATAAACTAATAACATTAATAAATAAAATTAGTAAGTTAGTATATCTGACAGGAATTTTTATGTTCGTAAATATTTCATCTCTATGGATAATGGTAGTTCCTTAAAATCAATTATGCTTAACTTGGAAGTTACTCAACAGCTTCAGATATGGTAGCCATTCATTCTAGAGCTCTGCATAGTTTACGATTGCTCGAACACCACGGAAAAAATTCATCAGCGATTACAAATAACACGTCGGAAAGAAACTAAATGCCAAAACAATGCATCATGTTCTCAAAGAACAGCATTCTTCTTCTATGAAGTGAAAGTATGGATCACATTAAAATGTATATATATTTAACGATGGTGTAATTGTATAATACATCAAAACTCTAATAATTTCTTAATATATATAGAATCTTTGCGAGAACCTGCATCAGACTTGAAGAAGTGAACCCAGGTTATGATAAAAAAATAGATCACGGCTCAATTTAAATCACGTCACGCTAAATAAGGACTTGAAATTTCTGACCACTTAGTCATGAATACTAACTTGTAATTCAAGAACTAGTGTATGTTGGTTAAAAAAATTATGTAAAATTTGCGTTATAAAGCTGTACTGGTAGAGCAGGTGGTGAATTTTTATAAGTTTTTATTTTTAGTGGAGACAGAGACACCAATATTGCGACTACAAGGCGACTCAAATGAACAAAGGGACTCGGAGTTTTAGAGTTGCACTTGCAGTGAGTCCAATAGCACAACCACTTATTCCAAAAATCGCTTATCACACTTGATTTGAAAACTCAAGACTAGTGAACTAATCTCTGAATTATATCTTCATTCATGCGTGGAAGGTACATGTGAGATGACCTTTTCATTTTTAAAATAAAAAAGCATGATGTAATGCATCTTGGAAGACAACAATGAGAGGACTGTGGCCAAATAAACGATCACTACGAGGTCACACGAGTCCTGCTTTCTTCAGAATGGTAGCAGCTTGAAAGCTCAGCTGTCACACACAGATAACCAAGACTCCAATCTTTGCTCACCAAACTCAAGAACTCTACAACAAACTACCTACGCATTAAACCTAATGTCTAGCAGGCGACTTGAGTTACTTTTGGACTCATATATGAGATTTTTAATATAAGAGGCATTGCCAAACTGAAGTTTTGTTTCTCCATAGCTACTTCAAGAGTTTTGGCTAATAGCAATGCGATTTGGTCATCTCCTTACATGGAATTATGAGTTAAGCAAAAAACTATACAATAATGATAATATTTATGGCCCTTCTCAGTAGTACTCTGAACTACATCCCTACCACAGAATCAGCAACGCGTGTTGCAGAAGTCTTCTGTGAATTGATGAAACTTATCTTTTCCTTCTCCTTGTTTCTGTCATGTCAGTCTCTTGAGAAAAAACCAACACTCAGATAAGAAGATACCTTCTCACCTCTCTTCAGCCTTTACAGAATACCAACTGTGGTAAAAATTGTACAGGACGTTTCCAGTGTACATCAGAATCTGCTTTCGGTGGCCCCCGCTGGTTGAAGGAATAAAACTTGGCTATTATAGATTAAACTAGGCAATCATTACTATGGTATCATGCACGAATTGCGAAATTATTATTATTCCTGAATGAAAGTATCTTTCAAGTAATGAATTACCGAGAATTTAATAATGTTGAATTTATAAAGACTGCTATGAATTATAGGACACATAAATTGCATAGAAATTGAGGGAACTGACAGTGTGTGGTCACAAAAAATACTGTATTATGAACACCAAGAGATTTTCTATTCTAAACGAAACATGGGGTATCCCTTGCACCAAAGTAACTGGAAAACCAAAATTATCCGTCAAAGTTATTTAGTAATAAGCACAATTACGTATCACTCTTATAGGTCAGAGTAAAGTAAATAAAGTAAATAGAGTGACTCTAGGACAGTGTGTATATCAGGAGCTCTACACAGAAACTGATGACTATCTTTCTGAGCGACGATCAGGCTCTGATAATGATTTCTTCCAGATTTTCTCTAGGTTAATTTCAGTGTTCAATAACGTAATGAAGGTTAGGTTTATTTCTAATCACTTACGACTCTAAACGTACAATATTATAGTCCTAAGATAATGCTTAAAAATTATATTGTTATTTTAAGTCATGTCAGTGGTACACACGAGGTGCACCGGAGGTTTTGAAGGTGCAGTGGAAAAACTGAGTTGAATTGAATTGAAAATAATATATCTGGACATATTAGTAACATGTGTTTGCTTGCTGCCTCTGACAGCTTGTCAAAGAGAATACGAGCTATTTGTTTGAATGATGGATGTTTCCCTGTCATAGCTATATAATAACTCCAATATTTTTAATTGAGATCGTGGTGCTTGATAAAAACCCTGTATTATCCCGTTTTATTTGTACGGGTACAATAATACACATCATGTTAAACGCAATCAGAAGTTCTCTGTAATATTATTGTTCATAGGTTTTATAAGTGATGGTTTCGTTGGAACGCCCTCTTCCACTTCGAAAAATCGCTATTTGGATTCAGTTAAAATCTGCGTGATTTCATAAGGCAGTATGCATTTTAATGCATGAAAATCCATGTGGTCTGTAATATTTACCTTGTTTTTAATTAGTTTTTCGAATTTTAAAACCAAATCGAAGCATGTTACTTTTGAGACTGTCCAATTGCAACACAATTCAGGCCAATGAATGCTTAGAGATTTAACAAAACCTGGTTGTACGTTTCTCACCTGTGTCATACTTCACGAGCAACAAAATTCAATACGAACAATAAAACAAATACAGGGACTTGCATGGTCCAAATATTCTCTCCATTGTTTCTGTGACCAGAAATTAACTGATTGTTCAGCTACTCTGGGAGTTTAATTCATGTTGGATGGTGCTGACGTAGATCTGAAGTACATGAATTATAAGACTCGAATGATAGACGTTCACACAGAAGCACAAACTTACAAACCTTAAGTTCGTCAAAAATATTATATTTTATACATTTATATATATATATATATTATTATTACTATTATATATTCAAAATATATTTTTGAAACATTGAAATAAAAACATAATGACATATTTGTGTCATAACATTTATTCGTTTGCTTTGTCCAGGTAATTTGGATACAGAGAAATTTCTCATAATTCTTGATTGTTGTAAAATGTGTTTCGTGAACATTTGGCTCTTACTGTACTAACTACAACATCGTCTGAAGTTGTGTACATACGTTTCCAATACCAAGAAATTGTATTGCTGAACCGAGTTCGTTCATTTTAAATAATCAGTAAGAATGCCCAACGTTGCTTTCGTATCAATGTGTTCACTGCAGATAGGAGCTCGCCAAGCACCAATTTCATAGATTGTACAAAAATCGAAGCATATTACCACTGAGTCGATAAAAAAGTCAGACGGCAACGTTTCCAACAACTTGAAAAAAATATTGTGAGCTCGCTTGTGTGCACAGAGGCCATTGGAAGCCTTATCTTATCCAATCAGCACGCCCACGTCCCTGGACCGTGCGTGCATATGAGCGATACTACACGTACCATGCAGCTGCAGCTTCTCCTGCTCATTTGCTTCGTTCTACTTTAACCCTTTAAACAACCACGATTTTCATGAAGAAAAGAATTGTTCAGCTATTGCAAAGTTTAGGCATCAGTGATAGTACAAAAACGATATTTTGTCCTAATAAATCCTAATGGGGAAAATAAAACAGGACAGATTTCTTCTGGATTTCTGACACAACCGAGCGTTAATATTTAACATCATTTAGACATACGGGCTTACAACGTCCAGTTACACTCTAATGACACTTACATAAATGTAAGCGTTAAAAACGTTCAGTTTACTGTTTGTGAAGAATTTTGCTGTCTATGTGTCACGCAAGTGGGTGAGTCAAGGTAACGAGAAACATGTGTGTACACACGGAACTTCTGTGTTCAATCTGTGTGTACACACGGAACTTCTGTGTGTTCTGTATTCAATCTATGTGCACACACGGAGCTTCAGTGTGTTCTGTGTTCAATCTATGTGCACACACAGAGCTTCAGAATGTTCTGTGTTCAGTCTGTTTGCACACACTGAGTTTCACGACTGCACAAAGTACACAGTTCCGCTCTACTCACATGTTAATGAGTACTTCACTTCGAGTCTCTCTATTTTAGCTTTTAGGAGATCAAATTGGGATTATTCTTAGTGTTTTGGAACTGTATGAATTGTAGCTAAATCAATGTTATGGTGCAACATGCAGCTGAATACCATTCACAACTTTGACATTTCGGTGTCAGCAGTAGGAACAAGAAGCTTGATCCGTGTTCTTAACTTGATAAAATTCTTATTCAATCGGGAAAATGAAAGCCTATCGAGAAATGGTGCATATGCTTTGTCTACAGCTATAAATACTTTTTGCTCTCCGCTTCTAAAATCTTTGTAATTAACGACGTAAGTAGAAATTATTATTCTTAAAGTGTGATATTGGTGTACAGAATATAAATTTAGAGAAACCCTATAACGATTAGACTGTTAAATAAAAACTAAATGCAGGTGCAAAATATGAAAACTAAATGGATTACTCCATTATCAAAAAAACAGCCCAGTCAACACATATAAATGATAATTCGACGATGATTAAAGCATTAATTTCTCTGTTATGTTTTTCCCTTGACGAGTACAGTACTGTTAATTCTCGTCTGAAGTTGATCAGTTTGTGTAATAGCAGCAACTGCTGAAAGACATGCCTGAATAGACATGTGTGTACGCGGCTTGTAAGTAACAGCGTAAACCAAGAATTCATCATCACAAGAAGGTCCTGACATCTAAGTTTTTAGTCCCATAGAATCAAAGGAATTGTAATCTGTGCCTATCGAGCTCGATAAGTCAACACGCACCGGTTCCTGAAGGCCTAATGAACAAATGTTATTTACGTAATCCCAATTTCACGTGAAAGCCTTTATTCATTCCACCACTTTGTTTCATCTCTGTGACCTTGAAATTTTATTCCTTATAATTACAGCTGGTTTCTCAAATCTACCTTGACTGGCCTTTATAAGTATGATAAAATTAGGATAGTTGGGCATGCCAAGACAATATTCTTATTTTCCTAAGTAAAAAGTAGTTTTAAAAACATTTCGATTCTGTCACTTCTTCGTATTAGACAACACGCTTACAGTTCAATCCGCATCTATAGCGGATAGCTACTTCTTATGTTAGTCGTTCAATCGCATTATTGAAATAGAAAAAGACACTAGAAACGAGCCGTTTGGTCCATTCTTGAGTTGTAAGTAAATAAATTGAACATAATTACTGAAATTTTGTTTGCAAGTAACTGTAGAGCTAACGTGTGGAGAAATTAAAGAACAAACTATACAACAGCATTTATTCGAAAAGTTAAAACGCCTCAGATAAATAACCCCAGCAATATTACATCAATTGGAGCGTCCAACTAACGGCACTTGCTATGGTTATGAGGTACACAAAGAACGCATCAAGTATAATAAGTATCTACATGAACACCAACACAATGATTAGACATGCAGCGCTCTACCACACTGACCGTTTGCCACAATAATGTACACGAACATAACGCATCATTTTAATACAACACAAGTTAGCATTTTCCATAATACTAAGAATGTAGCCGAGAATATAATAACATATTATCAAGGGAACACCCGACGATTCAGTTCTCTGTTCGGCGGCGTTGAACTGTTGATTGAGATAGTCTAGTCTGGACACACACACACGGCCTTGGCAGCTAGAACACCATGACAACACAGTTCATGCCTTAATATGACGCTGACAACTGTAACACGTCACGCATACCAAATAATAATAATTGCATTCGTATACTACGAATTCTGGACAGGCGGTGCAAGTGGTGTTGATGTGAACTAGTGTGCGTCAATGCGTGGTGCAGTGGGTATCCAGCACCCTGAAAAATTAAACCAGTTCGAAATTTGAATGAATAACGTGTACAGATACTTGTTCTGTTTTGAAAATGCAATTTTATCATGTTTCATAAGTAAGAAAACTTAACCTACGAAGTATTTATTAAAAAGTAGACATTCGAATAGAGACTACAAAATCCGAAGTATCCTCTTAGAATATTTTTGCCGAATATTCTAAACAAGGCATTTTTTTCTTCAACCAGAGACCATACAAGCTTAATGTGACAGTTCAAGAAGAACAACCTACATTTAATGCCCACTACACCTGCTATCAACCTCACATGGTGCTGCAATGCTCCCACACTTTGAACATATTCAAAGCTGTCTAGTTCTACGCAACGTAAAATTAACTAAAAACATACGAAGTTAAACGCAGCAGCTTCACAGTATTAAAATTACTACACAATTTCAAGGCTTAAGTTGGCAAAAACAGTAAAGTTGGCAAAAACAGTAAAGTTGGCAAAATACAAATCCAATATGACACTGATGCAGGATGAACACGTAACTTCATGCACTGAACACCAGCCATATGAGAACATCCAACCAGAGTGGGTGCCATGGTTCCGGTTGATGGCCGCAACAGTTCAAGTGAAAGCAATCGTAATCCAAGCATTTAGAGAGTGCTAAGAAAAAAGCATCTCTAGCTGGGAAACTTGGAGGGATTGTGCGGCCTCGAGACGTTGTCATTCCGACGCTGGATCTCGAGCTGATAGTCCAGGGCGGGTTCCAGGTGACGCTCTTTGATGGACTCCCTACAGGCGCAACCCATGTAGGGGCACCTGCAACACATACACTTAGTCAGGACTATGTAGGGGCACCTGCAACACACACACACTTAGTCAGGACTATGTAGGGGCACCTGCAACACACACACACTTAGTCAGGACTATGTACGGGCACCTGCAACACACACACTTAGTCAGGACCAGCACAACTTCCATGTAGCTCATACCACGACACACACCCTTCAAGTACCATATTTCTCTTTGAAGATAAAATATTATTTACCATCCCTATCAAACTTCCCATCTTACACCTACAACAAATATAGACTTGTTCGCAGGGCTCACACCATCACACACTTCCCCATCCCCATCAAGGAAAGCTCTGGACACCTACTCCCCTTGAGGAACAAGAAGGCTCACGTAGTGACTGAGGACAATCTCTAAACTATCAAGAATAACGAGTTTGAATACAGAACAACTTTTCAGGCACATAGGATTCACCTTCAGCAAAAATATGGGTGTTATAACTCAGAATGTAAAGTAGAGACAAAGTGAAATAATTGAAATCTATTGAAAACAAAAGTTCAGAGTATGAATTTCATGGGCAGGACGTGCGTGTTATGTTGTGCAAACCATTAACAATTACAACACGCTTCTCACCTGAAACCTTTCCTCCCATGTCCTTTGATCATCTGAAGGATGGAGACTTTGTCATAGACGTGGCCACAGAGCTTGTGGCGTACTGGGTCCGTCATTATCTTTTTGGTGACAGGGTCCACGATATTGAGGTCCTGCATAGACGACAGCATCTCTAGGTCTGACATGCCTTTTCCTGGTCGCGCGGACGACCCCACTGTTGACTTCCTGGTTCTCGTCGTGTCTGCTCCCTTAGCCATTTCTTCTGTAAAACATCGAATAAAAGCTCTCAAGCAATAGATTTTTAGTTAGAACACCTTGTATGAAACTCTCCTGGTAGTTGAACGGATGTAAACTATGCCTTTGTTGAAGGACCTTTTGCTTATAAATAAACTTAGACAAACTTCAAGAAACACAAATTATTCCTGTACTTTCATGAAGCATTTGACAAAACAGCTAAGACGATGGTTACCCACCTGACTGTCGTATAAGCTTGTCAATGTACTGGATGTCGGGATCGGAGTCAATAGTTTTCTTTCGTATTTTTTGTTGTTCTTTCATGACAGCTTGAATAGTATCAGAATGTACCTGCAAAAACCGTAATGAATAGAATAGAATAGAATGAGGCTATAGGAACGAACCTTCTGGCCCATTCTTGAGTCGGATAATTACTTCAATAATTATTCGGTTACCCAAGTCCCATGCCGTAATTCTAGCCGTGTCAACCATGGCGGCAGCGGGATTCGAACCCAGGTCTTCCCGCTCGCAAGCGGATTCGCTCACCAGTAGACCAAGCTGGTGGTGTTATTTTTTTAATTTATTATAATGCTGATAATTTATTATAAAGTTGTTATTATAATGAGTTGAGCTTAAAACATAGAAGGGACAGAATCAACAACTAGAATTAGGAAGATTAATTAAATAGACTTTGAATATTGGCTCCATTCACAAAATTAATTTTTCTTTACAACTACAAAAGATTGAAATAAAGTCAAGAAAATTAATTTTCAGACTACAATTTTTATAAAAAACTTTACTATGAAGGATTGTAAAAATTTATCTTACTTGTTTAGAGTCTCCTATTACAATGATACACCAAAATATTTTCCTTCTTGATAAAGGGTTGCAGCTCTCTAGTTCAGAGGAATTACACAAAACAGGCAAACCAGTTCTAAAGGTCTTGGTAATAGGACAGAAACTCCAACTCTTCACACTTCTTCCATCTTAGAACTCATAAAAATTAAGCATCCAATGTCATAAGAATCACCAACATTGGGTTGGCTGGCAACAGACAGGAACAGACAGAGGTTGGCTGGCAACAGACAGGAACAGACAGAGGTTGGCTGGCAACAGACAGGAACAGACAGAGGTTGGCTGGCAACAGACAGGAACAGACAGAGGTTGGCTGGCAACAGACAGGAACAGACAGAGGTTGGCTGGCAACAGACAGGAACAGACAGAGGTTGGCTGGCAACAGACAGAGGTTGGCTGGCAACAGACAGAGGTTGGCTGGCAACCATACATCCAAGTCATTACCTTAACAACACTCTCAAGTGTTGGCTGAGGAGAATTGCCAGGATTTTGAGACCAGTTATTGTGTAACTCCTTGACTGAAGCCTCTGCCTCTGCTATGGCTACCTGTACATGAACATGAAATAATTTATAACATTGAAAAATGAAAGCAAACCTATCTAAATTGCCTCACAAACTATCATACATTATAGTTTTTATGTACATTCCTTTAATTATGTTACTAGTGTACCCTAATTTGTATCTTTGATATCCCAACTAAATTTATCATAATTTTTTATTCAAGAAAAAGTTATTCAGAACAACTGCAAGTTAAGCACAGATGTGAAGTGCATACATTGTGAATAAAAGTAAAGCCCAGTAACATACCATATTCTTAAAATGATACCACCATTTACAGATAAGTAACATCAATTTTTTTTACACCTACATTGAATCAAAGACCTGTACAATATTGATGCTATTCCCACCTGCTGGTCCACGAGTTTCTGTTCAGCTTCAACCATAGTCACCGTCACTTCTCTCAGAGACAGAAGCAGTTTTCCTTGCTCTTCCACTGAAAAATATAAACAAAATTAACAATTAATTTAGAGGATGTAATGCTCTGGTAAACACAATTATGCTCTTGTGAATACAACTTTTCTAACTAATTTTGCTTTTTATCTCCATTTATCATATGCCTTCAATGTTACAGTTTTGTAAAACTTGAATGTCAGACAATACCAACAGAATCCAGCAAAAACTAATAAAATTATCTAAAAACATACAATCACTCTTACCATTGAGATAAATGAACACCTATATCTCACAGGAAAATTTAAAGATATACTCACTAATATCAATTAAATAAATTCAGTTATACACCATACTTATACATATCCTTACTGTTCTTGAAGTCAGTGAACACAATGTCTGCGCATTGCCGAATACATCGTCTGTTCTTCTCAATCATGGCCATGATGCTCTCGCAACTACAAGGATTTCGACATAAAGATACAAATTCTCTTGTTTCAACAGGTAGCTTCAAAAATGTGAAAATCTCATTATAAAAAACACGCATTACTTTACAAACAACCTTTTTTGTTATCCTAGACAATAAACAACTTATAAACTGCTCTACACCGAAATAATGCACGATACCCAACTGATAAGATGTGTAGAAATACTAAGTTACTGTTGCGTCAGTAAGTAATAATAATCTGGTAAATGAATTGATTTGAAAAGAATCAAGGGTGTTACACTCCGTTCCGTTTCCAAACAACACTAAATTGTGGAACAGTGGCTTAGCATAAAATTGTGGCTTAGCATAAAAGGAAAACGTCATAGTTTTTTCGTAGTTTTTAGGAAACTTCATGAAACACATTTCTGTATACCACTATATTGAAAACCTATTTTTTAAGCTTATTATGAGAGTGAGTGGATATAAGTTTTAATGTTTCCTAACGTACCTTAGACATTGTACGGAATTTATTATTTTAACAATTATACTTGGTTAGTTAATGCTCTTATTTGAATTTATGTGTCATTTTAGAGTTTTATGCCGTAACAGTTTATATCGACACTGTATCATCATATTTTTCATAATCAATTAATTCAATAATTTCATGTTATAATAATAATAATAATAATGAAAATTTACAAATTCTATTATAATGGTTACTAAGTTTCATTTCATATGTTTTGAACCGCTGTAGAGTGTTTCTACATATATGTGTCAAAATATTTTAATAATGATGGTAAATCATTAACTGAACTAAAAGCTACGGTTCTGAATTTTATTTCTTGCAAATTTGATAGTTGTCTTTTACAAATTTCATGACACTATACAAAATCATGTAATAACAGATATTCAATCAGAAGTCTTCTTCTTCTTCTTGTTTCACTCTATCAGAAGTCAATCTGGCAAATGTTCGTTTTCCGGAAGACCACTTGTGTTTTGGGATTTATGCGAGGAGGTGTGGAAAACTTGACCCTCGTGCCGTCGTATCGACAGGTTGTAAATACTCGTCACCGTGATCAAGCAAAATCTGTAACTTTAACGGAATACAAGTAGAATTTTGCACATATGAACAAAAGTGAATTGTTTACCGATATGGCGTAATATATTCAAAGTAAAAGGACTTCTTTGGTGTTGTAAATTTTTGAATTGACACCATAGTATTTACAAGAGATCAGCACGCAGTTCAAGATTTTGCAGCTCGAAATTTATATCTCGATTGCTGTCATTATTTCAGTACAAGCTTCAGTATGTTCCCTGCAGCTTTATGGTGAGTTGTATTGTGTATTGAATCATAGTTTGTATTAGTTTAACCCTGTAAGGATTTTATAATGGTGTCATCACCAATCAACGTACTAGTGACTACCTGCTAAGCATGCAGGGCTGTTTATGACAAGCTGGATCTTCCAGTGATGCCCTCACTTGGCTGGTCCATTTACATGGAATGACTCAGGGTGGCCCCAGAGAAATTACTTTAGATGACCCTGGCTTACAGGAGAAAAACTCTGGGATGCAATCCTGTTGTATGTGTGTGTGTGTGTGTATTAGAGGGAATTAAAGGCCATTACAAAGGCCCCAGCCAAACGCTGGCCCTTATATCTAAGTCTAAGTCTAGTGTTTTCAATTGAAAAATGGACACTATGTAGTGTCAATTGAGACTGTAATTTGTGCTAGATCATAATAAAGTTGATTTGTATCTTCAAGGTGTCAAAAGTATTCCTGTCTTCATTTAAAAATTAAAATGAGTGGAGCTATTAAGACAACCATAAACTATTACTTATGGTATTAAGATGATTCTATAGATAAAATGGATGTTTTTTTCTTAGAATAAAAATTTTGAGAAAAATTTTGTATACAGTTAGTTTTGTTATTCAGGTAATGAAAACCTTTTGTTTCAGCAGTTTGTACTTGAAAAAAAAATTGCAGAAGATTTTGGCAATTATTCTTATTCCTAACTTTGCCTTGCTAAGGAGCAACATTTTTCAATACACATCTTAACTTTTGATGACAGATACAATTTAGAATTGTGCTATAATGCCTGTGGTATAGACATAGTAACAAGTTTGAAGTTTTTTTAGAATGTAGGAAGTAGTAGTCATTTCATATAAATTTTGTTTTCTGCATTGATGCTTAGACGGAAAGTTTTTCCAGTGCAGCCTGAAAATAACTGAGGAAATTAAAATGATTTTTTCATTTTCCAATATTTTGCTATGAGGAACAATCATACCTAGAGTATTATAAATATATGATCCTGCATTACATTTTCTAATAAACTCTAAAGAGCCAGCAATAACAACAATATTGGTCTTTATTAGTTCACAATAAATTGAGCAAGAGAAAGATGTTGTGGAGGTTGACTTAAAACCCATGTTTGGTGCCAGAGATATTAATTCTGCTCTCTGTAGTCTGTAATTACTTCAAAAGATGAAGATGATATGTTATAGTAAGATAGTAATTCATCTTCATGGAAATATAAAGTTTCCAGTATCTGGAAAAGCTTAATATATTAGTTGAGTAGCAGCTCTAGTGAACTTGAAACATAATTCAGTTCTTTGTAGTGGCATGCACAAAATACCTAACAGTAATTTGAGTACAAAATGCTGACATGAGTTCAAATTTGATAATTGAAAGTACCTGATTGATTAATTTCAACATGAGTAAAGTGGTTACTTATAATTGGGGCATTTATATTAATATTATTGATCAAGGAATAGATCAAATTAAGTGTGAATATAGCTACAGCCTAAAAGTCTTCCTTGAGGTAAAAATGTTGTTGGAGAAAACACACTATTTTTTTATTGAAATATATTGTCAATATTATATGCTACAATTGTAAAAAACATTTATTTATGGTAGTGAAACATCAGTTCTAAATGGCATTTCATCATGGCTTTTCAAAAAAACTTTCAGTAATGGAGATGATTAAAAGATCTTACTATGTATCATTTTAAATTTTCTGTCATAAATTCCAGGGGCCCAAGTAGTGGTCATATATTTCTTAGTATTGCTCATTACTATTACTATCATGCAATATTTCTCTTGTATCATAATATTTGAAATTTTGTTAATAGTAATTCTTAGATTAAAATTTCTCTTATATGATCTTCTAAAATTGATCCAATAAGGATTAATTTTTAAAGAAGTCATCATAAAATATATGTTAACACGTTCCCTGCGTATTGGTACACCCGTGTACCAAAAGTGTTAACAGGGAATACTGCTTAAATAACTAAGCAGTGAATGTGTTAAAGTTATCGGGTTAAGAAGTTATTTAGCAAACTTATTTAATAAGTTATTTATGTTTCAGGGATGTCCAGGCCGAGTCTTCCAGCAAGACCTCCCTAGGTCGGGGTGTGAAGTGGCAGCGCATGGAGGAAGTCCCTGATGCCGACCAGGAAGCTGTTGTCAGATATGTCATCAAGGACAAGCTTGTTGGCAAGCCCATCACTAAGAGACTGTAAGTATCCTATTTCTGTACCACTCTGTGACTTTTTTTATCTGTAATCTCTATAGTTACAGAGCACACAATGATATCTGCTATTTCAGAAATTTCTAATGCTGCTTTGTCTCATCTTTGAATGGCACTGTTGAATGCATTTCAGTAATCATCTTGAATTCTGTATTGTTATAAAGTTATCCATTCTACAGTACAACCCATGCTAATTGTAGAAATTAATCGCTTATTAAAAAAGTTTTGCACATGCATTGTTTATAGGTTACTCAATGATTGCTTAATGTTAGTGACATTAGTTGACATTTCACATTTGATTTCATTTGTACATTGTAACACTCTTCATTTTTTTTGTTAGGTGAACAAAGCCATTAGTCAGTTGAGCTAAACTGCTTAAGCAACTTTTCCTCATGTTATTCTACAATTGTACAATATTGTACAATTATTATTATTGTATATTGTATAATTATTAGTGTATATTATTGTAGAATTTTCAGGCCACCATTTAAAACTAGTCAAAAATTTTTGAAGTATCTCTTTTTTTAAGTTCCTGTTTGAAAGACCAAATGAAGGTTGTCATTTACATTGATGTCATTTTAATTCCTTTTCAGTGATTAGTTTGTTGTAGAAATTATAGAAGAGTAATCTAATTATGTCAAAAATAGGTTATGAAATACTGCTTCATACCATTGCAAAAAAATAACTGAATCAAGAATTGCCTAGGGTTGATTGCAATGAATAAATTTAGTTTGGATAATTCTTCAGTTTTTCCTGAACATATTTTTAGGAAATATTTGCATGAACTGTTATTGTAGGTAACATTGTATGTGATCCCTGCAGTGATATTTTAGGTTAATCATGTTGCTTATTGTTGCTTATTTTAAGGTTATGGAATATTTTTTCTATGATTTTGTTCTTTTCAAAGGGACTAATTACACCTGCAGAAGTCTTGTTTTCCTGCTTCTTTTACCCTCAGATTTTGTGGTGGAAATTATAATTCAGTTCTATCCACAATTAGCAAACATTCTTTTTCAAGACCTCTGTTTACAATTCTAAGGTTAAGGATTAGCAAATCTCAAAGATGAAGCAAATTTTGGGTTGCCTTTGAATAAGCCTCTTTTTCTTGGTTTTTTTTTCTCCTGTCCATATTCCATGCAGAGTGCAAAGATTGTAGCTACTCTACCATTATTTACTATGTAGCATCAAACACCACACATGAAAGTATTTGACATTGCTTCTGTGTACATTAGGTAGAACTTTAAAATTATCAACTCATAAGTGCATTCAAATTCTTCTTTTATAAATCTAACATGCAGGGTTTCTATAAAATCAAGTAATATTGATTTTTTTGTGTTAATATGTAGTTTTCAAGGGTAATTTATATTTTATTCAACCATATTTTATTTCAATAGAAATGCTTATGTTCATCAATATCGTGTCTTTGAGAATACCATGATAGGAAAGTCTTCATGATGACAGTAGAAAAAGCTCCTTACATTGGTAAATGAAACATGACAAATTATTTGCATTCCCTACTGCTCAACAGGGACGGCATTACCCATGGGAAGGTGGTGTTCTTCTACCCTTCTCCTGCTGCGTCAGGAGCCTCTGTTCCTGAAGCTCTAGCTAGATATTCCTCTGAGACATCATCTGGAAAGAAAAAGAATGCTGGAGGCAATATTTTAAAGACCAAATATGGCAATGAAGAGCATCTTCCTTGTTCATCAGCTGTTGGCAGTTCATCTGTGTATTCTCTAGTCCAAGTAATGGTTGAGTTCAATGGAATTAAGAGAGGCCTGGACACAATGTGGCAGCACATGGGAGTTGAAACGAACATAGGTCTTTGTCTTCACCCAGAGGAAGCCATGTTTCTCATGCAGGCTGTGAGTATGTGTTTTTATCTTCATCGTATGTGTCGTACAATATATATGCATAATGTAGCCCTAATTTTGAAATATATTGACGGCTGCTGGGTTTAAAATACTAGCTCTAACTAATACAAAATTGGTGTTTGGAGCCGTACTGCAGTTTCATACAATGCTACTGATTTGCTCTGCAGTGAACTTATTGCTTACTGTGCAGTTTTGATCTTGCTCTCAATTGAATTAGGGAAAAGTAGTTCATTTAGCCAGCAGGACGCTGGACCTAGTGGCAGTGGATGGAAGAGATTGAATGCTATTATTTTCTCTACATTTTTAAATGTTTGCAAATTATACCTGTATTTCATTGCACTCACTTAATGAACTTATGAATCTGATTTGTTAATGATGAACTTAAACCTTGTACCTTCTCTTTTCTCTTGCCTGTAGCTGCTTTTGGTATGCTTTAATGCAGAGCTAGAGGCTGTATTTACTCGTAGGCTATGTTAGAAGTGGAAAGATGTAGAAGTCATACGTTCTGTAATCATTTTCCAAACTGCAATAGCATACCATACTTCACTTGTTTAACTAAGGCAAAATGTTTGAGTAAAGTTCAAATGTATGGAATTTGATCTAAATAATTGTGCAAAATTTAAGAAACATGGAAAAAATAACAAATAAGCAGTTGTATTTTCTTGTGTAAACGTGGCTTTACTTTTTCCGCTTGCTTCTATAGTTACCATGTATTTTAGGGAATTTTTTGTTGGGTAAGTAGGTTTTGAAAAACTACTTCATGACAGTTTATGCTTAAATTTAGCATCTCTTTATTATGAAAAAGGAATAACTTCACCGAGATGCAATAAACACTAATCGATTCATGCTTAACATGGCTATTGGTTACCTGGGTATATTCTTATAGGCTCAGTGTAGTGTGTATTGAGACAGGACACTAAAGAGACTCGCTGTGCAGGGCGAGTTCCGGGCTGTGAGTTCTAACCTGCGGCTGCTGAGCGTGCAGCACCTGCAGGCCCTCACCAGGAGCCCCTACTGCCTCTTCAGGGCGTACAGCCGCCTGTGTGGCTCAGCACTCAGGGCTGTCCGTCACCATCCGCATGTAGGCGTCACAGGTACGTTGCTGTCGTGGGCGTCACAGGTACGTTGCTGTCGTGAGCGTCACAGGTACGTTGCTGTCGTGGGCGTCACAGGTACGTTGCTGTCGTGGGCGTCACAGGTGCGTTGCTGTCGTGGGCGTCACAGGTACGTTGCTGTCGTGGGCTGCTGCTACAAGATGTCCTGCATCGTCAATGACATCTGGTCATGTACATTTTAGGTCATGACTGCCATTTGCTCCTGAATTTTATTGGTTCATGAAGAAGGGTTAATTTTCATGCTATGTGCCTCGGCTATAAGAATTTTTTTGGTATGTTGCAGAGGGTATTTGTAAATATTATGTTGAAGTTGCAAAATTGTGTTGTAATTCTATATACTGCATTTCATTCGTCTAGTTTCATGAGTATTTTATGTATAGCTTTACATTTGGATTAGGAGTAATGAGAAAGGGGATGAGTAAAATTCATAGTTGTGGGCGTAGCAAATATGTTGAAAAATATACACAAATGTTTATAGATAAACTCAAATATTGCTTCAGTCTAAGTTCTTATTTCATATACATGTTTGTATCCAGCATATGACTGGTTTTCAAATTAATTGAAAGGTAGGTGCTGAAATCTTGACTATTCTCTACTGTCTGTGTTCCAGAGTACGAGCGTAAAATAAAGCTCGATCAACACGATTGCTTTTTGAAGGCGACAGGCAAGAAAGAAAACCAGAAAAAGAAACTTGAAGCTCCAAAGAATGTGACGACTGATACAGTTAGCCTGAATGTTGAAGACCCAGCGCTTTCTCTAGCTTGCAAAGTAGAGGCAGTTGAGGATGATTTAGATAAGGAAATGATGGCTTTCTATAACAGCCTTGAAAATCAGGCCGTTGCTGATACAACCTTGAAGAGAGAGGAAGTCGAGGCTGATGAGTTTGACTTGAAACAAAACGAACCAAATTCATTTTCAAAAGCCATAGTTGATATAGAAATAGACGAAAAATGGCTGCTGGAATATGAAGAAAGTAAAAGAGAAATTTTGAAAAATGTAGCTTCTATGAACCCTAATAATGGGTTGTGTGTAATCAAAAAGACTGATAATTTTCTGCCCTGTTCTTTGAAAGTACTAGAGGATGACTATGTACTCTGGGCCACTGACCTCATTAAACCAGGAAATGTCCGGCCCCGGACAGGCACTAAGGGTACAGAGTTCAATCGTGGCCGCGCCCCCAATGAACACAACTTCAATTACTACAACTGGAGCAACCCTAGTAACGTCACTGAGTTCAGTGACGGCGAGGGTTCTGGGCCTCTGGACAGTGACATTGAGACGAGCAGTTCCAGCGACAGTGAGAGCGTGAGTTCACTATCAGAGAGTGACAGTGAGGACGTCAGCTACCAAGGCTGGTATGTTCACTGGGACAGCCCTGTTTACATGAAGAGGGTTGTTTGTGGAGATGATGAGCAACTGCGGTCTTCAATCAAGCGTAGTTTATCCCTCAGTGAGGATTCGAAGACTGAAGACGAGGAAGAAGAGAAACCATTCAAGGTTGCAAGGATTAAAGAACCACCGCTAGATTTGGTAGAAGAGCATGGCCACTTGGTCACGTCAGCTGAAGAGGAAATAGGTGCGCTGCAGTTACATTCAAAACAAGAAATTCAGTTGAAGTCCAGTGGTCTTAATGATACTAGTAAGACTTCCACGCAAGTAGACTCGCAGTCAAATCGCGATCCTGAATGTCGAGAGAATGATCAAATGAAAAATTCTCCTGAAGTACCTATGCCCTGTGCTGTGGAAAACGAGGACGTTTCTAGTTCTGATTCAGATTCTACTAGCAGCAGTAGCAGTAGTTGTTATAGTGATAACAGCAGTAAGAGTAAAAGTAGTCCTACCAGAGAGACATTACATTCGTCTTTTGCTGATGTTGATATGCGACCTAAGATGACGGAAAAAACAACTGAGAGTGGATTGTCTAGCGTTGCTGAAAATTTCTTGAAGAGCCTAGGTGAATCGTTGGAAAAAACTGGCTGTGTTCCTAGTCTTAGTGCCAATGCCACTTCAAGTCAGCCCCCAGAGTTCGACGGCACCTTGCAGAACGGAACTTGCGCAAAGGAAGTTGTATCGTGTTCTGAATTTGAAGTACAAGATGACGATGCTGCTCAGCTTGAGAAGGGTGTTAGTAGTCCAATATTTGTGCAAGAAGAGTATCCTCTTGAAAAAGACATTTCGGTTGACACCACTATTAATTCTGTTTTATCATTAATTGAAAGCGTAAAGAATAAATCGCTTGGAAGCCAAAATAGTAACAAAACCTTTAGTGATGAAACTCCTCCGATTTCAGTGACCGACAGTCATGCTGGGGGCTCATCAGAAATACCAAATGATAGGTCTGAAAGCAGTGTGTTCAAGCAGCAGTCGAGTGTTTTCACCATGATTCCTAGAAACCTATCCAGCACGATGAATAATAAACCCACGTCCCGAAACAGCAACCCCTATTTAACTAGCGATGCCAACAAGGTGCCCGAAGGCAGGATGTCTGAGTGTCATTTGGTGAGACCAAATGGCGTTACCGAAGAATCTTCTAAAGGTACTTCAGTTCGTCTCACTCGGACAATGATAAACAACAGTTGGCGCCTCCGCGTGAAGACAAAACGGAAAGATCCCGACGGCGCTAGAGTAATTAGTGCAGTTCCTAGTCTTGCTGACAGATTGAATTGTGAAAAAGGAGAAGAGGAGGACGATGATTTACGGTCTACTTTAAGCAAAAAGAAGATATTGGGTGATAACACTATTCACAAATTTTCATCGGGGCTGCAGAATCCTTCGCATGTTAGAGTGACTGTTGAAAATACAAGTGCTATACCGCTGAGCAAAAGACGCAACAGGCGTAAGAGGCGACTATCTCGAAGAGCAAAAAATGTACTCAAGAGAACTAATGCTTCTTTAAATACTGCCACCACCAATGTCATCAATACTGCGCCCAACGGTCTCTTGAGAGTGAACATTGTGAACGATCACAGGAAAGCGTTGAGGACCAGTGTGAGAGATCGTCTTGATGGTGACGATGGTTTAGTCGCTGCTGTATGCAAGACGAGTTCACAGCTTAGAGGTTCTACTAGTCACTTGGCCGATTCTAGCCGACGTTTAGAAATATCTAATGACGATATCTATGAAAACAGACAAATTTGTAAAGAATTTTCCGGTAGATGCGATTCATCAGCATTTAGGAACTTGCCTATAGATCTTATCCCATTGGACAGCCAGAAGTTCAGCTCTGTTCCCTCAGTCTATCATAAACAAATTTTAGTGAATCATTCCGATCCCAAGGAAAACGATCTTCCTGACAGTTTAGTTAATTCTGTTGAACTTAATTCGTATCAAGAAAAAAATTGTTCTCCCCTTGTGAAGGAAAAGTACTCCAACAGTGATTTGAGAAACTGTCCTCTCGCTAAAAACATTGCTTTCCAAAGCAGTGCCATTAACGGTTGCCTTAGTGGTAGTGTCCATCAGAAGTGTGAAAATTTAAACAATTCTACTCAGGAAAGAGGAAATACTGAAACTGCTAATCAAGGCCGGACTAATTTTGTCATCTCTAATCGTGATCATGAGGAATATTTTTCAGATCAAGAAATGGCAAACCGTGATTCCTTTAATCATAAACATGTAAACCATGATTTCACAAATCGTGGACGTAAATATCATGACTTTTCGAATCCAGGACGTGGAGGCCATGACTTTTCGAATCCAGGACGTGGAGGCCATGACTTTTCGAATCCAGGACGTGGAGGCCATGACTTTTCGAATCCAGGTCGTGGACACCATGGAAGCCTGGATTTTACAAATCGTAGACATAAAGGTGATGACTTCACAAATCGTGGATATGGAGATCCTGATTTTAACGGGAGCTATGAAAACCTTCCTAGCTTCAGTAGTGAGCGGAAAAACCTTAGCTCAAACTATAAAGAGACTCATTCTGCTCCTGATTGTAATCCTGTGCAAAGCTCCTCTGGTTCCCATGGTGAATGGGGCTTCGGCGGCCGCTTTTATGATAATGAAGCGCAAAATTTTACGTTTGGATCTAGAGGCACTGCAAACTTGGGTACTGAAAATTGTGGCATTTCTTCAAAGAGTCCACGTGTAACCAATGAATCGAATGCGTGTGCTATGGCATACCGTCATTCCCTTGACTGGAGAAATAATATGCCCAAAGAAACTAATTTTTGTTGGCCCGATGAAAAAAATTTCGATGGTTTTCGTTACGGTGACGCTCATGGAAATAGATACTGTGAAAATGAAAACGTTAATGGAAGGTACAAAGAAAGTTATTATAACAGAAATAGATTTGAATTTTATGGCAATGGAGTTTTTACTGTTGATGAGACGGAAAACAATGCTGAGAATTGCAAGTTAGATAGATCCAATAACCCCGATCTTTCAAGACATGACAACGCGTATAGAAACAACTTACGGGAATACAGTGAATTTCGCGCCTACGATACAAGTTTATCCAGCCGTACTAACTGTCCAGGCAACTCAGTTGACAACAATTATCTCAACATGGATATAAACAATCGTAATTTCATGTGTCCGGGTGCCATGAGAAGAGGCAGTGCTAAGCAATGGCAGCGGCTGCAGCGTCAGAAGTACAAGGATGTATTCAGAGCCCAGCAAAGCGTATTGGACCAGGTCAGTAGTTAGGTAAACTTTATTGACTAGTCTCGTACAATCATACCGACTAGTCTCATACAAAAATGACTAGTGACGTACAATCATACCGACTAGTACCATGTAATCATGCCGATTAATGCCATGCAATGCCGACTAGTGCCATACAAAATAACTAGTGTCATACAGACATAATGGCTAGTGTCATACAGACATAACGACTAGTGTCATACAGACATAACGACTAGTGTCATACAGACATAACGACTAGTGTCATACAGACATAACGACTAGTGTCATACAGACATAACGACTAGTGTCATACAGACATAACGACTAGTGTCATACAGACATAACGACTAGTGTCATACAAGCTTACCGATTCATCTCGGCGCATTCAATACCAACTGTGATTTTTTGTCTGAGACTTAAACCATCAAAATCGACTGACTGATCTTCCATGGTGGAGCTGATGCATTCAGTAGCAGCATTGATATTTTGTAATATTTGTATTATTCTAGTCCTAGACTTTTAAATCGACTTTGTCTTTTAGTGTGAATACGATTATCTGAGGTGTATTTTCATTCCATTATTTTTAAATAAACTCAGCTTTCAACTATGTTCTAGTCTCTACATACTTGCCCAATTTTTTCTACACAATGGAAAGACTTCCTACAATACTTGATGAGAAATTATTGACGTAAAAAGCATCTTTTCTTTCTAAATATTTCTCTCTCACATAGGTACGAAGGACAATTAATTTTCAATCTGTTTTTTTACTTATTGCAAGGCATCTGTTTTTTATAACTCACAGTTTAAAATAGTTTTGAGGTGTAATTTCTGTTACTCTGCAGCACGTATTATCAATTTTACGCAACAGACTTGATCGTAATAAACTTTAGAAACAGTTAGTCTGAATAATATTTTTCATACGTTGAATTACAAATACACTTGAACTACCCCTTTGAATACCAACATGCTATAAATTTTTGGAAAATGTAACAAAACGTCCCATGTGGTCATGAAATGCGCTGTTATGCCATGCAGTATTGAGATCAAATAAAGCTCTGGCTGACCCACCGCGCAGCCCGCTATGCTTGAAGGAATCTTGCTCCTAGTCGTGTGTGCTGGCAAGATGTCTTTACAAAATTCCGTTGTTGCCCTCGTGTGTGCTGGCTTAACATGTGTTGTTCCTGTGCCATCAGCGTGTGGTGGGCAGAGTGAGCAGCTGGCGGCAGTACAGGGAGGCTGTTCAGGCCCTCCAGCACGAGGGTCGCCGTGATGCTCCGTCATCTAGAGTGCTGGTCAAGGGGTGCACGGTGCCCATGTTGGGGCCTACGACTCTGCCTGCTAACAGAAGTTCTCCTTCGTATGGTGGGTCCTCGTGGTGGTGATGCTTTTTCAAGTCTGTTATAACATTAGGAACTCGTTTACTAATTTGCTGGATCCAGGGCTCATTTTCATGTCAAATTGTTTTAGAATTCGTGGAATTATTATCGAGTGTAATATAGCTGAAGGTAGCTTAAAATTTACTTTTTTTGCGTTCGGGTTCTTTCAGTGTTGAATTCTTTTCGAGTTGGTACACATTAAAATGTAGGATTAAGTTCAAATTTTAATTTCTTTTCTCATGTTTTAGTGATTGCATGGAAAGATTGGAAATATTTTCTAAAACTTTATACGAAAAAGAACTTGCTTGGTGTGTCGGTGCTACTGAATAAGTTTTCCCTGCAGTTATGTGAGGAGTTAAAGCATAAATGTCTTTTGAATACTGAAAATGAAAATTTGTGAATACGTTTCCTTCTATTTGCGTTGTTTATTCTTTTCAATACTAAATAGTAACAGGGGTTTTTGTTTCCTTTATGGCCAAACAATTTTTGGGATGATTCTCTCAATTAAGCTCTGAAGAGAGTTACTGATAGTAACTTAATGAGCTTAGCTCTACCATGTGGGCTCGGAATGGATACCGAATTTGCAATTGTAGTAATCTGTGTTTTAGGAATGTAATTTGAGCTCCTCAGTTCTAGTTTAAGTTGGAAGTTTTCAAGAAGAATATATGCGATGTTTAAAAAGAGCTTCCAGTTTTTACAAATGTCATGAAACTTCTCTATCGCAGCCTGAGATTGGCGTTTGTTTAGTAGGCAGATAAATTTATTAATGTTTTCTATTTTAGTTTGCTGGTGGTGAATGCGTTGTGCCAGGACGTGACTCTATTTCGCGTGTGTATTATCATGCAATACTTGGGAACTGTAGTCTCTCTAACAGAGGTTTGGTATCGCTGTTGTAATACCTATTAAAGAAGATGTGTATCACCTAAGGATTTTATAATGAGGTATCTCAAAAACCAGTTTTGAGTATTTTATGTATCCTCTTTATTGGATCAACGCTGTGTGTTCTTCTTTGAGCATGCAAGTGCTGAAATGAAGAATGATGTAAAGTTTTGCAATTTTAAATTCAGTTGATTAATTTCTGTTTTTTTTTTAGATGAGGCTCTGGCTTCTATTAAACACACGAAGTCTTTCCCCCTGTTGAGCGAGTGGCTACAACAGCAAGAACTTCATGCTAAAAGTGGTTCTACAAAAGTACTTTCCTCTCTCAAGGTCAGTGTTGTACCTAAACGCTTGCACAACTGAATTTAGCGACCACTCATACTGGGTCAGGCCTGAGCTATTGCTGTGTACCATCATGCCTCTTTAGAAGCCCAGTAGACAACCTCGCCTAATATCGGCCCGAAATGTAGACATTGGGTGTCTTTGAGACCTTCTCAGTCCGGGAGCTGTTAGATAAAGTATCTTACAGCATAGGAATTATAATAAAGCGCAGGTCACGACGCTGTGTGTTAGCTTCAATACTGGACACTGTGGTGCTGTGCAGAGTACACCTCAAGGATCTGTGTACTTGTAATTCTTACTAAGAGTGTCTTTTAATTCGAATCTATGTTCAATGAAGTGACGATAGATATGGTACCAGTACGCGTACTGGGTACAATTTTAATGGCAATAGTTTCAAATCAGTATCAAGTGCATCCAGAAAGGGATGGAGGAAATTGTTCTTCGGCATATTTCGGAAATTTTGCGCCTTTCAGAGGATATGTCGAATTCCTGAATTTTAATCGGACAGGTATGCTAATGGTACCTATTTCATTCTGTAAACCTTGGAGAGTTGAAGTTTTTCATTAGTAACCTGAACTGAACGAACAGTTGTTGCGGGACCTGCTAAAGTGTAGTTTGGTATGTACCGGGTGTTTGTTTATAAGTTTTTAATAATTTAACACGTTGCCTCCGATTGCCTGGCCGGTGTAAATCTTCACTTTGTACGCATAGTCACTAGAAGGATCTGAAAAAATTACAGAACCTAACCTAAGTGGCCCACATACGTACCACTTCGGAGTCAACGTGTTAAGCTCTCTATAGGAAGAATCTACGGAAAAAGTGTATGCTTTTCTGATATAGTATTGATCGTCAAAACTTGAATCGAAGTTTCAAAATGGATTCTATTTTTATGAGCATAGGTCTGAGTCTGTCCACTGAAGTAGCAGCGGTACGATCAACTTGAAATTTTAGTAATGATTCACCGTGATTTTTTCATTTAACTGCTAATCTTTTTATTTTTATGCCTCATGTTGAACTGGACATCTTTAGATCTGTCTGACTAAAAGGAAATCTTGGTAATCTGGATTATGAGAATCAGAGAAATGTCCTTTTTTTGCCGATGTTTTCCATATTACTAGACACTACGTGTTGTAATAGCCCCCACTTCGAGTACAGAGTTGAAAAAAATTGAAAAGATGCATAAGCAAGCTATTGATTAGACTGCCAATTAATGCACACTACGAAACGGTTTCTGAAAGAATAATTGTTGGTCTTGAAACTATTATTAAGTTGTTACAAAAATAATGGCCGATTTCAGAAGCATGCATTTAATCCTTGGTAAATGAACAATAGAGATGTTAAACTTAGTCAAAATATGAACCCTGAGCAGCTATGCATCTCTGCCGTCGGACTACGAGATTATTTATCCCTTGTTGATAAAAAGTTAATGGCTGTGATGCAACAAAATTTTTGAAGGTCGTTTCCACCTCTTGTTTAGACCTAAAAGTTTTACCATCCAAAAATGTGCTTAAGTGCTTGAATAAATGATAATCAGTAGGTGAAAGATCTGGAGAATATGGAGGATGTGGTAAAGTCTCGTATCCCAGTTCTGTGAGTTTCTGGACGGTCATTCTTGCAACATGTGGTCGCGCGTTATCGTGGAGCAGAATTGGACCACGTCGATTCACTAATGCTGGTCTCTTTTCGCTCAATCGAGCATGCATAACAGCGAGATCATTGCAGTATCTCTCTGCAGTAATGGTCTCATTGACTCCCAAAAAACTGTAGTGAATAACACCTATTGCAGACCACCAGACAGTCACCAAAATCTTTTTCTGGTGCAACATTGGCTTTGGGAAGTGTTTGGGGGGCTCATCACGATCGAGCCATTGACCTGATCGTTTACGGTTATCATAAAGGACCCACTTTTCGTCACAAGTGACAATTCGGTCAAGGGATCGTTTTTGTTGCGCAGAGAGAGCATCGAGCACACTTCAAAACCCCTAAGCTTTTGATTCTCATTGAGCTCATGAGGAACCCATTTATCGAGCTTTTTCACCTTTCCAATAATCTTCAAATGGCGCGAGACTGTTACAATGCTGACACCAAGTGTCTGAGACATTTTTCGAACACTTTGACGTGGATTTTGCTCAACAACCGCATGCAATTGCTCGTTCTCGAGACTACCCAAACGTCCTCTACCCTCTTCATCTTTAAGGCTCTCATCACCACCCCGGAATTTCCGGAACCACCTTTGTACTGTCCGATCCCTTGTGGACTCTTCTCCCCATGCTCGGTTGATATTGGCAGAAGCTTCGGAGGCGTTGTGCCCAAGTTTGAACTCGTGCAACATAAGTAGGCGATGGTCATGTTTTGTCATGTTCATCATGGAGGGATTCTATCCTTCAAAATTATGTTCTGTTTGAAAAGACGTTACAAAATATTAATGAGCACACATTAATTGTAATGCATGCCAAGGTTCATCGAAAATAAACTAAAAAAAGTTGTGTTAAAATTACTTTTCAAACCCCAGACCTTCGAGCGGCCATTATTTTTGTAACAACCTAATAATATGCTCTTTTCTTAATTTGCAGTGCATCAAGGCACGGTGCATTGAAATTTTATGACGGAAGTTCTGAATTCGAGAGATTTGTCATTTGTTTTCTTGTTGATCAGTTCTCAGATCTGATGCCCCAAGTCCAAATCAAGCGTGTGTGTCAGTGCGCAATTATAGCTAACATCCGGCACCATACTTGACCCGGTATCTGTACTGAAAACCGACTGCTACCTGTGTACTGTGGTATTTTTTCGCTTTGCTTTTTCTCTGTGATAACCGAAACTTGTAACTATTGTTTAATTTGGACCAGTATTTGGAAACATTTAGCCTATAAGCTGGATGATGACAGCTTCTAAAATTCTTTCGCGCATACACTACAAGTATAGCATATATTGCTTGTTAGATGCATCGTTTCATTAGGGGGAGTTGATACTCGATTAAGCCATTTGATGGTACCTGTGTCTACCGCCGATATTTCAGGTGTCTGTATTGCTTATTTTCCTAGTTACATTCCAAAGTGAAGTGTCGGTATTGCACGTAATTTTGACGCCAATGTATAACTTGATCTAAACACACTAGCGCCCACTGTCCTCATTTGAAGACACGATATAAAGGCTAAAGTAACTTAACGCCGAAGTTATTTCTCCAACGAACGAAACATTGCATAAATTACCCCTTATATCTACACCTTTTTTATGCCCAACTTTAGAACAAAACAATTAAAATATAAGGCTAAAGTGAATGATTTCTAATGGACTCCCATAGTATGATGGGAGATAATGGGTTAAATAATTAATAAGAATTTATTCGTGCAGGCGACATATGACGTGTACATGGCAAAGAGCGGCTACAGTCGCTCCAGACAGACTATTCCTGATCTGCGTACGGTCGTGCCCAGGTAAGCGAGCTTTCTTTTCTTCAATACCTACATGGTGCGTGTGAGGGCATGCACCATGTTTAGCTTGCTCTGGGCTATAATTTGAACAAATCTAGACTGGTTTAGCTGATTTTCTTCTTTGGTTATTGAACACATCTCATGATTTTTGTTTTCTGCTCCGTTATTTTTTCTGTCGTGTAGAATTTGTATTCATTGATTAAATACTTAGTTGTGCACTAAATTTGTTCCGCTATTAACTTTCTTCTCTTACGCGGCCATGTTATCGTTAGGTAAGATACAAAATGGAAGTTCTGTATATATCGAAGAAAAATATTCAAATTCTGATGGTACTATGGGTAAAAGTGAAAAATGCATATTATTTTCTAGATCCCTAATTTTATCATTTTCAAACCAAGAAATTTCAACGGGTACTATCTTCTGTATCACTAATACTCTCATGCTGCTGCAGCGCCTTATGAAAACTCATGCTGTGCTGTCTGCTGTATCACTGATATCCTCATGCTGCTGCAGCGCCTTATGAAGCCTTGTGGTTCGGCTCTAAAGTGGGGTTTGTTCTGGTCGTTGGATGCATTATTGTAATGTGTGCTAGTGATCCATTATGTTCATAGTAAGAAGTAGGGGGTGGGAAGAAGGGGGGGGTCTAGGGACGCTCCGGTTCACAAAATTCAGTGATATCTCGCATTGTTATCACGTCCTTTCACAAGGGCGTCGAAAAAAAATAGGAATACAGTCTTGTGAACTGGAAATACGAAAAGACACTAGGGTTTCGAATGTGTGAGCCTTTTCTTGCATATTGTCTTAATATTAATTCTCGATATCGTGCTGTAAGCTGTCACCTCTGTTCTCAAGGGTTATACTGAAATATTTTGCTCAGATGTTTAATGCGAGTCTCTCTAGGTTACTTAGAAGTGTTACACGAATTATTTTTGTAAATTTATTGAAGTATTTTCCCAAAATTTACCATAATTTTTTCGTGTAATTTGACTGCCCCAAAATTATGAAGTTTATATTTTACCAAGATTGCAATTGATTTGTAGAATTATCTTTTATATGAGAAGTTGGCGCGCAATTTGAGTTACCGTCTGAAATTACAAGGAAATTTACGGCCACTTGCGTACCGTGGCGGAGGTGATTGCATTGTAATCATCCTTATAATGATCACGTTGTTTTTGTAATGGGCACCTAAGCTCCATCTTTGTGTGATTTTTAGAGCAGGGGTAATTCCTTTATTTCAATTACATTACTTTGATTTTTATTGTTCTCGTACTTTCCTTGTGATTTTTAAAGCGGGGCTAATTCCTTTATTTCAATTACATTATTCCGATTTCTAGTCTTCTGATACCTTCTTTGTGTGAGTTTTAGAGCAGGGCGAATTTTTCTTTATTTCAATTACTTTCCTTTGATTTTTATTCTTTGTGTGATCATTAAGGCAGGACTAATTTCTTCCCTCATTTCAATTACATTACCTTGATTTCTTTTCTTCTGGTGCCTTGAAATTCACCATATCTAATCAAGGTCGTTTTCCCCCCCCCCCCAAAAAACATTCTAGATTGATACGAATTTTACTAGAACAATTTCTATGATGGTGAATTGAAAGTAAATTTGTTCTCTTTATGTAGTATGTGAGCAAGTGGTAAAGGTAGTATGCTCTAATACAGGTGTTAGGGGTTCCATACTTGCTTTGTCAGGCCGAACTTTCCCTACAAATACAGGATGCGACAACATAACTTTCTTTTTTAAAAAAAACTCGCTTTGCACAAAGGAAGTTACGTTGCCGTACCCTTTTTTAAAAGGAACTTCCTTTGAATAAAGGAACTTATGTTGGCTGCAGCTGCAGTAAGCTTCTGCAGCTGCAGAGGCTGGTGCAGTAAACTACGACTAGGAGTCTTCCATGTGCAGTTAAACTGTTGAAATCGCTGACAAATACTGACGAATCGCAAAATAATTAGCCATTGTTTATTAAAAAAATTTTGTAAACAAAATGTAAATTGTAAATTTCGTCAGGGGTTACCCTGTCTGTTTTTTATAATAATCGAAGAAAAAATTAAATCAATGACTAACAATAGTTGGATGTGTCAGCATGCATGCAGCATGAATATGTTGCTACGCAAACAGCTGGTATTCTAGATACTCCAGAGTATTTACCTCAGTGAGCTGGTATTCTAGATACTCCAGAGTATTTACCTCAGTGAGCTGGTATTCTAGATACTCCAGAGTATTTACCTCAGTGAGCTGGTATTCTAGATACTCCAGAGTATTTACCTCAGTGAGCTGGTATTCTAGATACTCCAGAGTATTTACCTCAGTGAGCTGGTATCCTAGATACTCCAGAGTATTTACCTCAGTGAGCTGGTATCCTAGATACTCGAGAACATTTCCTTCAGTGAGTTTGTATTCTAGGTACAAAAGTATTTACTGTTATGTAAATACTCCAATCAGATGTTGAAAAAAGAACGTAGATATTTGGCATGTGAACACCTTGCTCTGTAGTGCTTGTCATACTGCCTTCTTGAGATGATGTTCATTTTTAGATGTTTGTTGATTGACATGTGTTTGTTGATTAAGTTGAATTTGTTTCTTCTTCGTATTTTCGTACTCGTCTCCGTCGAAATATTTTCTTCATATTAATTAAAAATAATTATAGGGCTGATTCTCATTTCTACGATGTTATATTTTGTTCAAAAATGAATGTCAAGGAAGAAATTGAATTCCTAGTCGATGCTCGATTATTTATTATTGCAAAAGTATGTTTCAAAGAATTAAGTAGCCGCGTGTTTTGGAGAAATGTTGAATACGTTTTTAGATGTACGGTTAGTGTGTCTTGGGTTATTTTTGAGTTTTTTCTTGTTTTTTTCCAATCATCACATCGAAGACAGCGTTTTTTACGGTGACCGTGGCTACACACTGAAAATTCAGCTGCAATTGAAGCGAGAATCTGTTGTGGATCCACTGGTTCTTGTTGCTTCTTTTGCGTTACATTTTTCCATGGAGATGGCCGACGTATCGATCCAGCGACGTCCTGTTGGATTAAAATGCTGGAGTAATCCATGCGTTGTCTCAGTGTCGCTGTATTGGTCTTTTTGTCTCTGATGTTTTAGTCACACATCGCTGAAATCTGTCGTGGGTCACTTCAATTGAATTGAAAAATTGTTAATTTTAAGTATTGATCTTTATGGCACAAGGTTTCATGGCGCATGCATTTATGGTGTGTGCATTTGTCTCGGGGCATTATGGCGCACGTATTGTGGTTCATGGTTTTATGGCGCACGGATTATTGCTCAGGCCATTATGATCCACGGATTTATGATTCAGGGTTTTATGGCGCACAAATTAATGGTTCAAACCATTATGACGCATGGATTCATACATGGGTCAGGGTTCTATGGCTCAGGCCTTTATAGCGCACGGATTTACGGTTCAGGGTGTTATGGCGCACGGATCTATGGCCCAGGTCTTTGATTCACTAATTTACGGATTACGCCTTTATAGCACACGGATTTGTTTCAGGATTCTATGACGCACGGATTTATGTTTCAGTGTTGTGTGGCGCACGGATTAATGTTTGAGGGTTCTATTGAGCACGAACGTGTGGGACAGGCCTTTATGGCTTACGGATTTATAGTTTAGGCCTTTATGACGAACGGATTTGTTTTAAGCTCGATGGCGTGAAGATTTATGTTTCAGGGTTCTATGGCGCACGGATTTATGGCTCGGGCTTTTATGACGCACAGATTTATGGCTGTCATTTATGGCGCACAGATTTATGGCTGTCATTTATGGCGCACAGATTTATGGCTGTCATTTATGGCGCACAGATTTATGGCTGTCATTTATGGCGCATGGAAATTTGACTTACGCTCATAGTACGAGTCGAGCAGGAACGACGACTGCAATGAGCATAACACGTAAAAGAATATGGTTTATTATGTATAAATACGCCGAAAAGCCAAATCCAAGCATGAAACTAATGAGAACGAAAACCATATTCAAAGTGAAAACTCGCAATAACGTTTGAAAACTAGGTACAGCAAGGCATATACATGCATAAAGGGGATGAAAACTTGTGAGTTTTATGCAAGTTGTACTTATAGCTGCGCACTCTTCAACACTCGCTATGCCTGTGCTCCCAGCACACACATGTGCTGTGTTCCGTGAAAATGGCAACTCCTGTTGCCGTGCGGAGTGCAGGCAACTGCGTTGCCACACTCATGGCGACACTTGTTTGACAACAAGGATAAGCAACTTAAGACTTAAGCAACAAGGATAAAGCTTAAGAAATACAAGAAATCATTCTATTGCATTATTTTTCTGTGGCAATTCAATTCCCTTTCACTTGCATTATGGTATCCAGAATACACGATTTATTATTACAAGTAGATTGTTTTTTATCTTTTTCTGTTGAAATTCATCATGATGCTTTGATATTTTTAATTGATAATGCGAAAAGAAATGTTTTAAATTAGTATGACCAGTATATACTCAAATCTAAATCGTGGTATTTCCACAGGAACTGTAGTTTTACGAATCATTTTTTCCAGGTTGGGTGATGAGTTCAACCTTCTGAGCGTGATAGCTTTGCGTCGCCACCACGCGGACAGCGCGGAGTTAACACTAGCGACCAACGCGGCGGTAGCCGTACGACCGAGACACATCAACTTCCCAGGTCTACTGGGAGGCAGCCTAGGTGGTTGCAACACTACTACTGAAGACGGTGAGCGTAGCACTGATACAGAAAAAATTAAGCTGGGGCTCCAATGCAAAAGACGATCGGAAAGCATTAAGCATACAGATACTGACCAAAGCATTCGTTGTAATGTTGAAACTCCATATGACATCAACGTCGATGCCGTATTGGGAACGGGAAGTGGATGTAGCTTGCCAAACACTGAGGTTTGTCATTTTACCCCAAGTAAAAAGCGAAATCCTGGAGACGAGGGAAATAAGGCTTTTAGTAAGAAAAATGAGAAAAAGAGTAGGATAAATTCTGGCAAAAAACGAAACTCAAACGAAGTAACTCGAAGGTAGCTCAAAGGTAGCTCGATAATCGCATGAATACTTGGTATTCCCTTGTTTTGGCTGTGAAAATTGGCGTTTAGTGTACGGCATCTATGCTTTTTTTAAGCGGTTTGTGCACTTCATGGATGTGTTATTCGTTTGTTATATTTTAGTAGCCACCGATGTTAGAAATAGAAGATAAACAGGCACTGGCAGAATGAAATGTGTTCGTTATTTGCAACAGAAGTTCTCATATTTGATCAGATAAGTGTCGATTGTATGTTGAAGGCGTTTTCATTAATCATTAATTATGATGTATGCCAGCCATTTTTTTAAAATGGCTGGTATACATCATAATTAAAGATTAATGAAAACGCCTTCAACAACACACAATCGACACATATCTGATTAAATAACTTCTGTTGAAAACAACAATAACTTCTGCCAGCGCCTGTTTGTCCAATGTGCAAATTCAGCTTTGACTGAGAGGGATCCTCTATGCAAACAAAGACATGCTATTAAGAGCTCCTCTGCGTTGAATCCTTTGAAGGTTAAGTTTTGTGTCCAATTAAGTTAATTTGTCCTGTGTGACATTCTCACCGATATTTAGGTCGCATTGTTACAGTTTCGTAAAAATTTGTTTAGGGTTAGCAGAGAAGAATTTGAATTACTGACATGAAACTAACCATAGCAATCAAACAATGTATTGATTTTTGTTTTCCGGTGTTTATTTCTGCATATGTAAGCGTATTTCAAGTTTGCGCAAAGTTTGCTAAATTATTATGTCTGAATATATGAGGCCGGGCTCCATAATTGCATGACAATAAATAAGAAACTTGAAGCTGATTGTCTTCTTTCCATCTTCATGTCGACACGTCTTGTCTCATCCTTCTTTGCAATGTGGATTTCCCTGAAACAAAAGTAGAGTTAGCTAGGCGGACACATAATTTTCTCGCGTTTTAAATTCGGTAATAAGTTCTCAATCGTTTCTTATGACTAAGATGCACAAGACAATACATATTAAAATATATGTGTTGATTAAAATTAGAAATAGAATGAGGAAGCGAAATTACCATTTAAATGGAAATTTAACATTAAATTGATAAATTCAATTATTTAACACGTTTGTTGCGATTGCCTGATTGGTGTAAAACTTTACTTTGTACGCATAGTCACTAGAAGGATCTGAAAAAATTACAGAACCTAACCTAAGTGACCACCGGTGGGTCACTTAGGTTAGGTTCTGTAATTTTTTCAGATCCTTCTAGTGACTACGTACAAAGTGAAGTTTTACACCGATCAGCAATCGCAACAAACGTGTTTAATAAAAAAGAAGTTATGTCACCGTACCCTGTATAAGACATACGTTTTTGATGAAGTTTTAATCACGATATTCAATTTGATTTAACACTTTCACGCTTGCAGATGGCTGTACACTTTCCCAGAATTAAAAACTAAGGGCGATCATGAAAGTGTTCGGAACACGGGAATTTAATGTCTGAAAAGTTCGTAGTTACTATTTAATGCCAAAATGATTGCGGGAGCAAATCAGTTGCTACTTAATCTCAAGTTTCTTCAGATTCAAGATCAACGGACCACCAAAGGTGGACCTTAAACTATCCTAACGGATTCTTAATCTATCCTAATCAAGTACCCAAAAAAGTTCAAACGTTTTCTAACCGAAAAATCGCACTTACTTTATCCGGTACTTGATACGTCAAGATTCAAGAGGCTCATATGTAGTTGATGCTATGAAATTTCCTGCAATACAAATCACCTAACGAAATGCAAGTTAGAAATATTTACTATGGCAGTAACTACGAGCGCATGCGAGACTCTTTGCTTCAGAAAAATAAACCGCTAGACTTCACTGAGGAAAATGCTGCACAATACATTGAACAGGATTTAACTCGTTGACTCCGATTGCCTGATTAGTGTAAAACTTCACTTTGTACGCATTGTCACTAGAAGGATCTGAAAAAATCACAGAACCTAACGTAAGTGGTACACATACGTACCACTTCGGAGTCAACGTGTTAAAACAAAAACTGAAAAATGTATGTGCCTTATATGGAGCACGAACTGCAAGACGCACATGGCAAGGTGTTAAAGAAATTGAAGAGTTTACCTTAAGAGTGTCCAGCGACACAAGAGATACTGTGCGTCTGGCTGCAGAGACGTGCATCACAAAACGCAGTCTGAGCGGTGGAGGTCAACTTCCTGCGTACGCCACAATCTAGAAAACCATAAATAAAGATTAACAATTTGCCAAATTTTGTCTCCACACTTTGCGAGTCAAAAGCTACATCGAGGTGGAAAATACGTTTTCCAGGGAAATAATGGGAGGCAGAAGTAATCTTAAGCACAAGACAATGAAAAACTATTCTCTAGGTGAAATAATGTTTCCCGAAGAAATAACTCGATTAGTAAACTGAAATGAAACTGAGGTCAGGAAAAAAGTTACTTAAACGCAAATCACTCGCCTAATGTGTTTCCTAATTCACTTTTAATCAGTTTATGAGCAAACATACGAACCTGATTCTTCATGTAATTTTTATGAAAAAGCATAAGGCTATACCCTGACGATATTTTTTCACAGAAATTCGAAATCGCCCAAAACTACAAAATTCCATCTACGGGAAAATATGTGTACGTAGAGCACGAAAAACATGTAAGTTTTTGCACAACTGTCGCTGATTTTGCCCTGGAGAATCCCAAAGTTTTGTTGGCTAAAATTAATTTCGCGTACACTAGAAATTGTGGCATTTTAAACTGTGTTATACAGAAATCACCGATCTAATGCCTTTCCTAGCGCACGTCCAATCATTTTTGGTATATAATAATGAAAAATGTTTGTATAATTTTTGAAGAAAAACGTAAGGAGATACCCTTATTTTTTTATAAAAATTCAAAATTGCACGGAACTACATGAAATTGTGCCTACAAGCAAATATTTGTGCGTAGATCACGAAAAACACATCAGTTTTTGCACAACTGTCTCCGATTTTTTGTATAAAAAGCAAAACTTTTGTTTGTAAAAAGTGCGCCCAGCAAAATTGAAAAATGTTGCGTTCCTAACTATTATACGGAAATCTCTGCCCTATTGTGTTTTCTAACGCTTCTAATCAGTTTGTAGGCAAATAAAAAAGTTATTTTTCATGTATTTTTTGGAAAAAGCTTAAGGCTATACCCGAACGATATTTTTTCACTAAAATTCGAAATCGCTCTGAACTCTATGACACTCCATCTTTATACAAATATTTGACGTAGATTATGAAAATCACATCAGTTTTGGTCCAACTGTCATTTTTTGGTAGTGAATGCACAACTTTTATAGGTAAAAAAGTATGCTCAGGTAAATTGAAAAATGTTGAGTTCCTAACCGTCTTAAAGGTCGATGAGAAAAAGTTAATACACTTCTAGATATGAAGAGCTCATTATCATTATTGTTAGGATGTTACTCTCGGTAATTCTTACATATTTTTGAAGGATATATTTCCGTAATATATGAATACGAGTTACCCTATTCACAATTTTACATGGAATTCGTCTCTACTTGACTACCTCTTGAGTTTAGTTTAATGCAGCCGCACCGTTGAATAATAAAATTGAAATCAAAAGCATGCAACGTAAACCTATAAATAAGAACAAGACCAGCACGAAGTCTTGAGAAGACTTTCTTTTCACTCGATTTGAAGCTTTTTAGAAACTCGCGTCACTACAAGACTATGTCTATCCTCTGCACACTCGCTAACACGTTCAGACATGGATACTTCATAATAAAATTAGAGACTTCAACCATTGTCCCTCCTCTGGCTCTAATGGAAACAAACTATTTCAGATATGGTATACGATAAATGTAGTGTCATCGGGTTTTTAATTCTTAATATTATCTACTCACTTCCTCCTGCACTACGACTTGAGATGGAGGTTCCAAAGGACTGGAATGAAAAAGAAAATTATTGCAAAACAAACAGGAGCGAAAGACAAAGTAACCTCTTGACTGGACAAATGGATTCAGTTCGAATTTGAAGATTAGAGAACGTTTGAAACCCACCCTCAATAAAATTGCAAATTATAGCCGTTCTTTTTAATTATGACCGTCCTTTTTAATGCATTTCGTAAAAAATGCACTTTCATTTTTCTCCGTGGAGAGAAGGGCAAACTCTAGAGTAGTCTGAATACTTGCCAGTGGGAATCAAGCTTAGCAATCAATTGATCAATTGTTGAAATGCGAGCAAAAGCTTTCAATGTTAGACAGGCTTGTTCTTTGGCAGAAAGACGTGACTGGATGGCTAGCAGCGTGAGATGAGTTAAAGCGTACGATGAAGTAATACTAGGAGCCTCAAGAGTTAAGGCAAGTAGAGGTAAACTGGTTATGAGTGAGTCAATGAAAATACGCTAACGACGACGTCAATGAAAATAGGCCAAGGACGTCGTCAATGAAAATAGGCCAAGGACGTCGTCAATGAAAATAGGCCAAGGACGTCGTCAATGAAAA